>JAOUQT010175705.1:0-18225 GCA_025769995.1 Xyliphius kryptos
CCATCCTGAATAAGCTGCACTACCTGAGCAACTTGTGTGGGTTGTAGACACAGCCTCATGCTACCTCTATGGTGAGAAAACTGACCAAATGCAAAAATGACCACACACCTTTTCTCTGTTCTTATTCTTTCTGGCTGATGTTTTGGTCACAACCTGCAGAAGTACGCCTTTGCAGGGGTTGTCTTGCTTTCTACCTGTTGTCTGTTCCATTTGCATAACAGCAAGTGAAGTTGATTTCAGTGTTGCTTCCTAACTGGACAGGTTGGTTTTACAGAAGTGTGGTTTACTTGGAGTTACATTGTGTTTAAGTGTTCTCTTTATTTTTTTTTGAACAGTGTATGTGTGTGTTAATAATATACAATTTGTGTGTGTTGGTACACCTTGGTTAATGAAAGAAAAACCCACAGTGCTCACAAAAATATCGCGAATCTGACAAGTAATGATAAATAAAAATGTATCAGGTTTGAAGGGTGCCTTTCCAGATGGCATGCTTCTGTTCTTACTTCCTAAAACTATTGATTTGTGGCAGTATCTCATTGGCGGAAAAAAGCATCTGCTAAATGACTAAATGTAATATAATGGTACACAAAAGTCACGGTTCGGTTCACACCGTGGTATGGACCTCATGGTTTGGTACGGTTTGTGTAATTTTAGGGCTGAGGTTAATAATGACGGCAGAGGTGATGCACGTGTTCTTGCTTCTGAAATCAATTCTTACTCGCCATCATCTGCGGCTCATCGTGAAGGAGGTAAGAATCATCTCCGCATTCACAACATTCTAAAACCTTAAGCTGTTTGGATGCATGTTTGTGTATACTTCACATTTTAGGCAACCAAGAGCAATCAAATCAACAAATACCAACCAAGACCTGTGACACAGACTCTTCCTACGATAATAAAGGTAATCTAATTTTTAAGTCCAGTTAAGTGTTTGTTGTGCTTCACTTCAGATCACCAATTTTTTTTTTTATTATTTTGTTTTTAGTGGAGACCTGCAAAGATCTCACAGCTGCAGAATCGGAATATACTTCGCAAATATACCAAGGAAGCAAGTAAGCATGTTTGTTCCATGTATAAAGGTTATAAGTAATCAGTATGAAGATCATTTTTGGGAATTGTAACATTAAACCAAGAATAGAAGCACAGGACCTTCAATTCTGAAAAGCGAGAAGTGCAATAAACAAGGTTACAGGCTTCTTAACGAAGTCTTCTCATTGTAAACAGACACCGCCCCCCCCCCAAACTACAGGTATTTCTTCACAGTTAAAAGCATGAATGGTTATTTTTAATAATTCTTGGGAAGTAGAGGTTTAGAAATAAATTAGTTTATTTGCAGTTTAAAGCAATTGTATTGAGTATTGGTGGAATATTTTGTCCCTGGGCCTGGCTTGCTATCGTTTTTTTAAATTAATGCCAAAACTGTTCTGTGGTGTTATGGTCAAGGATCTATGTGGTCCCATCGTGGTCCTCTACACCCAACTCGCAAAACCAAGGAACAGTGATGCTGAAACAGAATTCCAAAAATGGTCAAACAAAAAAAATGTAATCACAAATTTCTCTCCCCTTAGTAAATGTATTTTAAACACATTTGAAAACAGTACTTCATTTTCAGGCATAAACAACTAATTAATATGTTAGAAAAAACAATAAGGTACGAGATGCGAAGCACAGTAACATCTCTTAACTGTGATTTATTGACAAAGATACACAACCTTGAGTGTTATTGATTTCATAAATTGGTTACAAACAAAAAAAATGTATTACATAAATGCGTTTGTTGAAAGCAAAATCGTCAATAAACTGGTTTTCCTCGACTTAATCTAGTACTTTTTTTTAATGAACGCTTATCGCTGAGTAACAGGTTTCTAGTTTCAAAACAGCCAACAATCAAAACTGCCATCTAGTGGCAAAATTAAAGAACGCTGTTTATAAACACATCTGAATTTTTTGTTGTTGTATATATCACGCATTGATATGAATGTGAAGCAACCTGACGTCCATTATTGTCAATAATGCCACAGCTGGCCAAACAGCCCAGCAAATCATATTTAGGGACCATAACTACCCTTTTCATTTACAGAAACAATGACCACCCTCTCCTTTCGTGTTTTTTTTTTTTTTTTTTTTTCTTTAGCCCAGCAGTCACAGTGTACGATGGTCAGGTGTTCTCCTCTCTGGGCCAGTCAGCCACATACAGCACCTTCAGTCAAACAGGCCAGACCTACAACCTTCCTCCATTCGGTCTGTGGCAGCTCACGTCACTCTCACTGCCTTAAAACCACAGCTTTAACTCGCATTTCACATTTCCAATCACGTCTGCTTTTTTTCCTGCTCTAATCATCTCCCTCTTTGCATTCTCTCATTCTTTCGTCTGTGTGTTTGTTCGTTCGTGTTTTCCTTTGCATCTCTTCACCCTCACCTGTGACTATAGGCACCATGTGGCCGGGCGTTAAGAGTGAGCCCAGGCTGAACGACACCCCCGCTGCTGGCCAGACGCCGTTTCTCAGCTTCAGTACAGCTTACACGTCAACTCAGCCGTGCCAGACTCACTACTCGTACCCCAGCCAAGGCAAGGCAGCTTCTTCTTTACTGCCTAACCCTTTTCTTTTATCTTCTTTTTCTTAAAATCATCTGTTGCTTGCTGCATGCCACATGCCAAGCATGGAAAAGGTGTCAAGCAGCAGCAGGTAGTCATATATATAGAGCGCCAGCATGTCGCACACTAGGAAATGTTTGTTGCAGGTTTGGTTTACTGATTTGCTATAAATGTGCCAGTAGCCTCCTCTTGTGGACTATTATGTTAAAATTGGAAGTAGTTTGTTAATTTGAATGGACATCAATTATAACATCCAGTTTGGCTCCAGGTGTAGTTTTTTATTTCGTTTCATGACCTTTACATTTGTTTAGTTATGTATATAATCTAAAGCTCAGAAATTTGTGTTTCCTACTTAAAATGGGTTAGCAATTAAGTATGGGCATGGGCCAAATATTTTTCAATAATTACCTGGCGGGTCACAACCACAGGGTAATGATAAAAATGGAAAATGATAAACACTTGAAATGACAAAGCAGACACACAAGGCCCAAGACATTAATGAGGGCTAATGAGGGTAAACTTTGTAAACTGAGCATTTGGGGAGCTATTAATGAAAAAACAAACGTTGAGCGTGAAGACAGGATCTTTCTTGAAGAATGGACCGAGAAATACGCCTTCATCCTCCAGTTTTATTAATGCAGAGCCCACATGCCATCTGATATTGCAGTGACGTCCTCGTTACAGATCAGGCACCACTAAACAAAGCATGCTTATTTGGATGCACGGATGTCTGGTCTGTTTTAAAGAAATTGTGTTTTCATTTTTACAATACTCGTGGTATCGCAGGAGTATGTATGGGCCAGGCTCTGCCCACCCTTTGGCAGAGCATTATGGGAACTGGTCAAGGGGAGATAAAAAATGGTTAATTATGTTCTTATTTGTTCGTTGAGTTTTGTTGTGTTTGTGTTAATTTGTTTGGGGAGATTTGGGAATGCATTGGGTAACTTTTCGGGGTAAGTTGCATTTGTACTTTCACCATGAATGCGTTTCGTAACTATGTAATGGCCTTTAAAGAGATAATTAAAAACAGTGGTTACACAACTGTTTTAGGTTGACAAAAGCAGCAAATGAGTGTTTATGGTGATAAAACTTAAGGCCCAAACCTATAAAAATTTATTTGTATCTTCAGATAACCGGCTACGTGTAAATTTGGTCTTTTTAATTTAAATTTTTTTTTTTCATTATAGTTCAAACAACCTCATAGGCCAGATGTCATGTTAGTAGGTCAGGGCTGACTATTGCCGACCTAAGACTTAAAGTAAAATTACTTGGAGTTGCACTACGGCGATTGTCACATACTGTCTCACGGACAAGCATTTTTTTTTTTAAAGACGTCATCTTTAACGGCAACTGTTCACACACAGTTTACATGTTCACGTGTATTTATGTTTCTATTTTGTAACCTGTACTGTAACACTGTACATAATAGTTTTCAGTAGAAAATTTACCTTATTTTTGACCCCTTTCCTTTTACATTGTATATTTGAACTTTTTACCTCTTTCATATATCATTTTTAAGTTTCTTTGTATATATTTTGTTTGAAGTGGTGAAGTCAAGATGGGAGATACATTTTAAAAAATGCTTTTTCAAAAAATTGCACCATAGAGTGTGTATAAATGGGAAAACATAAATAGAACGTCAGTCTTCTTGTTAACTTTTACATTTACAATTACTGATTTAGCAGGCACTTTTAACAAAACTTTGTTTTGGTTTTTTGTTACAGGTTCCTGTTTTACTACATCCAGTGTGTACTCCAGCATCCCCACAGCCCCTGCTGTCACCACATCCCCTGTTGCACATCAGGTCAGCATTAGCACAACCACGTGAAATATTTGTGAAATGTTAGAGACAAATGCTAATGTTATACATTGTTTTTTTTTTTTTTATCAAATGGTTTATCAATGACAACAGGATTTCTCCAGCTATAACTCTTTGGGGCAGACGCAGTTTCCCCAGTACTACACCGCTCCTCACAGTTACCTCCCTCCTGCTCCACCCAGTAGCGAACCCGAAAACAGAGAAACTGTTGCTGCGCCGTCTTACCCATCTATAAAGACTGAGGAGAGTGTTCCTGTGGGCTTGCCTAGCACAACAGGTTTGTTAAAACATTGTTATAAATCATATTTAGATTTTATAATGCTGTATAAATCACTTTTTAATCAAACCAGGTCAATTATCTGTCATTTACAAAAATGATTATTTAATCAATTCAAGCATACAATTAATCTGAATGTTATTATTCCCCAGTGAGAAATAGCAGATTCCCCATTTATAGTGTTCCAATATACAAAAAAAGAATAAAGCACAATGTAGCTAAGTAATATTAGTAATAAAAAGCAGACTAATAAGATGCAATATCAAAATTAAATATTCCTAGTAATGTAATTCTGAATACAAAATGTTGCAAAATCAAATTATAAGTAAAGGGGCAGTGGCTAATTATATAGTCAAATATCTTGCACTTGTGGGTCATGTAAAGTAACGATTAATGCACCTAAAATAATATTGCACATTTAAAAAAAACATGGCGCAAAATTCAAAATTGACAAACCCAGTATGCGGTGATATCCGATGTCAACGACAACAGCGGATCCACTCTATTTATTTTTCCCACCATTTGAAAATACCCTGCGCTATATGATACTACATCCTGTCCTTACAGGAAAAATGCTAAATCAAACTGTAAAACACGTGGGTGAGGGGTTTCGGGGGTGCACAGTGGACTATCAGACATCAGAGTTGTTAGAAAACGATAAAAACCAAACATCAGTGTTTCAGTAATCCATACTGCAATAACCTCCTGAGACTGATACTGTATGGAACACTAATCATAATAATGATCTATTCATTAAAATATATAAATATCACATTCATTTGTGATCTTCCACTTAATCTTCTAGACAGGCTATAGGGGCAGTTGGGATCAACCAATTGCCTAATGGTTCAAAAACATTAAACTTGTACACAGAATGATTTATACTATACTAACAGCCAACTTTTATTATTTAACTGCTGCTGCTCCAGCCAGTGCAACCCTCCCCACCAGTGCAGTTCAGGACGAAGCCGCCCGCAGAAACCCTGTCCCCAAAGCAAAGGCCAAAGCCAAGAAATCAGACAGTGCCCAACCAAATGACAATGACCTGGAGGTAAAGTGTGTCTCTTTGTGTATATATCCATTTCAATAATCATGATTGATTTTGCACTGGTTTTAATCCTATTCCCATTATTTCTTAGCGAGTCTTCCTGTGGGATCTGGATGAAACCATCATTATTTTTCACTCCCTCCTTACTGGATCCTTTGCCCAAAAGTTTGGAAAGGTACTGCACTCAGCTTTGGAAGGTGTACAATAGCAGTTTCTGCGTCAATTTTATTTAATTTGCAGTGCAAATAATAGTGGTTGGTTTTATTGGCTGTGAGTTTTGGCATTTTTAATATGCGGTTTGTTTCAGGATGCTGCCACAGTGCTGACTTTGGGTCTACAAATGGAGGAGTTGATTTTTGAACTTGCAGATACACATTTGTTCTTCAATGATCTTGAGGTAATCCGCTTTTTCATGCTGTTATTCTTCTTAAAGTGGATAGTTCCAGTCCAATCTCATTGGTTAATCTGTGTCCAGCTGTGATGTTATTGACAATAATGCACACATCTGACTGCTTCACATTCGTATCAATGTGTTATATACAATACTTTACTTTAGATCATAAAATACAGATGAATATATACAGTGAGCTGATAAGCACTAAACCTGCTGAGGTTGTTTTTAATAAATTGTGTTCTGTTATATGGCCACTAGATTACAGAGAAACCGGAATCTTATTACGCTGTGATTAGCGTTAACTGGACTAGATTACTTTGTGGAAGACCAGTTTACTAACGATTTTGCGTTTATAAATCAAACTTTTTTTGTAGCGTGTAATCGTTTTTATAAAGGCAGTAAGGCACTCAGTCGTGCATTATTAAGAATAAATCACAGGAAAGACATGTAACTGTATTTTGCTTAGCATTGTGCCTTACAACAGCCACTGGTGCCATATTGCTTTGTTCCTATAATGGGTAGTTCCATTTCCATTTGACCCCTTCACCGAGGGAAAGGTAATTCATGGCATCAAAACCCAAACAAACTGAACCCGTTGTTATTACTATTATTATTTCTGAACAACATAATTTACTACAACCACATATTTAAAGAAATTTTATATGTTAAAATGTAATAAGATATCAATGATTTGATTGTTAAGCATGTGATCTAAGTTTTGTTCAGTGATCCACTGTTACTATGACCTGTACCACTTACATTAGCCCTGGTTATGCTATTTCCTGATGGCTGTGACCTTCATTGGCAGTCTTAACGCACCCAGCCATAAGACAAAAAGGGGTCAGGAAATTGGTCACTGTAGGTAGAAGCATATATGTATACAAAAGAATTCCCTTCTGCATTCTAATTCACTATGTTGTTGTAGGTTATTGGCTCACAGAGACTTTTAAGAAATACTACAAATATTCCTTTGTTGTACAATAAAAACGTGTCTAAAAATGAAACTAACAAGAGAATTATTAGCAGCTTGTTACAAAACCGACTATAAGAACACATATGGACCGATCTATACACAATCTGTACATGGCTGTCCTCCTTGAGCTGACTGGCATCATCACAGTGTAGGAGTCCCTCACTGAGCCTTGGTTTCATCCTAAAAAATATAATATAACATCATAATGGAGAGTTGTGTTTTTTTTTTTTTTGCCACGGTAACTTCGACTTGGTCTTTGGGGTTCGGGCTTTGGACTCTGTAAAGTTGCTTTGTGACCACTGCTATAAATAGTTCTGTATCGATAAAGTACTTGAACTTGCACCCCAACAATAAACGGGGAAAGAATCTAGACTAAAGAAAAAATACAACTGTGACGCGGTGGCGTTGGGGGGCGTGGCGGAGCCGCGGCGCTGATCAGGGAGGATTGGCGCACCTGAAGCGGCTCTGCCTAAATGACTGTGTGCTGCCATATAAGCTGCCGATACACAAGCTGCGAGGAGAGAGACCGACCACGGAGCTGGTGAGACGGAGGACCCAGCACGGCTGCAAGAACTGTGAATGATCGAGATTCTGTGTGTAGTCGTGTTGGGTCGGTAAATAAAGCCAGTTCCGTGGGTAAAACTCCTGTCTCCAGTCCTCATCATTCCTTTACCCCGTTACAACAACATTCTGTTACTTTGAATTAGACGGATTTCTGACTTGGTTCTTGGTTCTGTGAAAATTGAAATGTATTTGCTTGTATTTCAGGAGTGTGATCAGGTCCACGTGGAAGATGTAGCATCTGATGACAATGGACAGGATTTGAGGTCTGTATACAATTTTATATACACACTTAATTTATTAGGTTTAGTTTTGTCACTGTGTCTAGATTTAAACCTGTTCTTCTTGCAGCAACTATAACTTTGCAAGTGATGGGTTCAATGGAACAGCTGGTGCAAGTGGGCAGGGCTCAACCACCGGTGTGCAAGGAGGAGTCGACTGGATGCGCAAGCTGGCGTTTAGGTACCGCCGCCTTAAAGAGATCTACAATGGATATAAAGAAAATGTAGGAGGTAAAACTCATGACTTCCTTTCAGATATCCTGCTATGTGTTTAACTAACCGCTGACGTCAGATCAGTGTGTTACAGATAGGCCTCCTGCTCTTATTGACTGGTCTGCTGTTCTCATTCTGCAGCTCTTCTGAGTCCACCAAAAAGGGATCTGTTGCTACGAGTGCGCAGTGATATTGAGACAGTGACTGACGGTTGGCTCAGCACCGCTATCAAGTCCCTGCTGCTTATTCAGTCTAGGTAAGGTCATAACGTCGGTGACTGAAGTCCTTTATATTTGTCCCTGACAAATCATTGTGTGTGACTGAAAACCCCAAATGTAGTCTTTAAATTTAAAAAAAAGGTAAAAGACTAGCCTTTTTTTTAAAAGTATTTTGCTGTATGGTCAACATTAATGTTCCAGATGACTATATCTGATATTTAGTTTAGCGTGGCTTTTACCTTCCTTGATCAAGACTCTCTCTAATGTTGGACACGCCTCTGTTGGCTTATTCCAGACATATGTGTGTGCTGGAACCCCTGTCTTGTGTTGTGTGCTTGTACTAAAGGGGTGTGTTGTGGGATTATTATTTTTTTGCCTGCCATCGTACCCCGTCCCATGTCTTTGTCTTTGTCTGAAACACAATTTCGGTTCTACTCATTATGTCGTAAGATGTTTTATGAAACTGTCAAAGTACCTACTATCTTACGAGTATAGACTGCCAACATGCTAATTACTGTAAATAAATAAGATTCCTATGGAATTAGCTTAAAATACAATCCTACTTCAAAGATCTAAGGGAATGTCAGAAAGATAAACTTCACGAAAAAAACTCAGCCATAAACACCAGCCCTACCACAAATTTCTGACACAGAAAGGATCAAACAATATGGACTATTTGCAGTACAGCCATCACAGTAAAACACATCTTAGAAGGCTAGATTCATAAGGATGTGAAACAACATAAATACCCCAAGACCTAAAATCTGCTTTAAATTTTAAAAATGCTTTAAAAACCTTAACTATATAGACTGCAACTTACATGAGTAAAAAAAAAGGTCATTTATGGCATTAAATCCCAAACAATGTGTTTTTCTTTTTTTTTTTCCCTCCCCCGGCATGTAATTATGGAATTGACACAAAAGAGTTTTGTAATGTCATGAGTGCACATTTAAATCTGTATTTGTGTAAATGAAGCTGAGCAAATTTGTGTGTGTTTATGTTCCTTCATTAAAACATTTAAAATGCCCGGCTAACTTGGTTTCAAGGTTTTATTAAAAAAAAAATAGGTTAAAAAAAAGGGTAGTTTCGTTCCTTAAAGCTGATTGGCTGATTATTTGTCTAATCGTGAAATTCTTGACAATAATGCTTACCTCTGAACGCTTTCAATATCAATGTGTGATATACAATGCATTATTTTAAATCATATACCTTACATAGAAATACAGATTAATATAAACAGTTGACCCAGCAATTAATGTTCACTTAAAATATGGGACTTAATTACATTGCAAAAGACCATTCATTATTTTACACTAAATCCTTTATTAGTGTCGCAGAGGGTTCCCCATGCCCATACACAGGAGAATGTTTCGGGTGCTGGGCAGAAACACCCCGGACAGGGAGTCAGTCTATCGCTGGGCACACATTTGTACACAGACACTCACACAAATTACATTGTGCAAAACATTAAAAAATATATATATATCACTCTTTGCAGTGTAGATTTACAAATTTGCCAAGTTCTCATACTGCTGTTTATTCATACAGGGGCAAATGTATGAATGTTCTGGTCACCACTACTCAGCTGGTTCCTGCTCTGGCTAAAGTTCTTCTCTATGGCCTTGGGGACATGTTCCCTATTGAAAACATCTATAGTGCCACTAAAATAGGTAATCTATCCCTTCTCTGTAAGAAAATAGTTTGTTAAATGCTCAGCTTCTTGAAAAGCTGTGAGGTTTGAGGGGTATGTTGTGGTTAATTTGTATATTTTTAATTTGTTAAAGGTAAAGAGAGTTGCTTTGAACGCATCGTCTCCCGCTTTGGAAAGAAAGTGACTTATGTTGTTATCGGTGATGGACGTGAGGAGGAGTTTGCCGCTAAGCAGGTACAGCATTGTACTTAACTGTACATTATTTATGCGCGTAAACCGCTCTGTTAAACTTGGGGCTATTTCAGTTTTTTTTTAGTTATTGTTATTTTTTTTTTTTCCAAGTCCAAAATTTAAGCCAATAAGTGTAGTATTATTACTATTATTTAATTAAAAAAATGTATGCTGTCCGTACATAAAATTACCAAGCCTCATAAATAATTGAGGATTAAAATAATCTTAACCAGTGTCCATTACATGCGTTAGCAAAAAAAAGTTGGCCTTCCAAAATTTTGAGCTTCAGTAAATACAGTATCTGGTATCATTTGATGGTCATAAACATTGTTTAATCAAACACTATTTAGAGCAGCGTTTCTCAAATAGTGGGTCGTGGATATGTTCTAGGTGCGTCACAGACAGCTTGTAAACAAAACATACAGTGGAACCTCTGTTTATTGACTTTCACTGTACATTAAAAAAAAAAAAAAGAGCCAGGCCATTAATGCTTATCTATATTTGTTCTCTTCTTTTGTCTTGGGGGGAGAAAAAGGGAGGCACACGTCAGACATGTGCAGCATACTTGTTGCCATGGTAACCCTTATCCGTTTACCGATTACCTTTCTATTTAAATTTGTAATGATATTTGAAGGCAAAATGGAAGAACGCTAATATAACCAGGAGTATTTGAAATGTAATATTTCGTTCATTAAGTTTCTCAGTTTAATTAATTGCTCTTAAATTAACTTTGCATGCATATGTACGTAAATAAAAATGTGTTTTGATGGCTATTTTTCAAAAATCTATTTATTCGGCTTTGTATTCTATAAAAGTGAGTTGCGACTTAATGACCATGAGGAAATATGGGTCCCGGGTGGAGAACCCCTGGTTTAAATAAGAAGTTTAGTATCAGATGGATGATGATTGTATATAATGTAACCATACTGTGTGTGCAGCACAACATGCCATTCTGGAGGGTCTCGGCTCATGGTGATTTGGTGTCTCTACATCAAGCTCTAGAGCTGGACTTCTTATAAAGAAGGATTTGAAGGGGTAACCGAATTTTACACACCTACTTGTAAATATGTACACACACGCGATTCAGTGGATGACTTCTGAGCCGACTAAAGCTCAGTTCTGGAAAGTCAGTGCTTGAAGAAGATGAGGAGTTGAAGCTCACAGGTCCCTCTGTGACCCTAATGGCAGCTAAACACCCATGTTCAGGACAAAGACCTTCATTATTTCTGCCAGTCCATCGCAAATTGCTGCTCGTTAATAGTTTCTGTTCAAACTGGATTTACCAAAGGAAAGACCAAAGTTGTGCACTGACAAAATATGGAATATTGTTTGGGTTCTGCCGTCTTTTCGTTCTCAGCCGTGTTTATGACTGAATGGTACTTGGATAATTTCTCAGTTTGCACTCCTTCTGGATGGATCTCTTAATGGAACTGCGCCATCACACTATGGCTGTCAAAAAAGCGAACTGTTGTGCATTCAGTTTTCTGTTATTCACGTTCCGGTCGTTTACAGTCCTGTCCAATTGTCATGTGATTCTTCATGTGCCATGTAACTAAACACCAATACCCCACAGTATCAACCATATTCTCAGACCTGCATCATTTACAGTACTTTAACATGTTGTGTTTGTCATGCAGATTTTTGTTCTCTACATATGTGAATGTCAGAAATGCCTGAACATGGTCTGAAGTGTCCTTCTGAGGGAAATGTAAGCACCCTCTGACTCAGCTTTAATACTCACACCGAAGGCAAACTGCTAGAGCATTGCTAGAATAAGGCATTACTTCACTACATATGCAGCTGTGGAGAATCAGGCTAAACATCTCATCAGTTCCTCTTAGTTACAGCTTATCTTTGTATCTTGTTAAGGAAGAGCAAAGTACCAACAGTTGTGAGGACAATCATTCCATTTTCAAATGCTTGCTGATGCACAGTATAAGCGATGCTGTCCTCTTAAAATAGTCTTGTCATGATTGTGTCTGCAGAAAGCTGCAATTTAACTGCTCGTCATGCTTTACCCATTTCCACTGTTTATTGCATGAAGGGTGGAAAAACACCCCGGACAGGTCACTTTTGTCTTTTGTGAGTCAGACGCACACATTCCCATCTCGGAGCAGTTTAGTACCACCTCCCTGAAAAACTAACCTGCGGAGAGCGGGTGTTAACTCCACACAGGACCTTTTCCACTTGCATCGGAAATGAACCCAGGTTTCTGTGAAACTACAGCGCTACCCACAGGTGGTAATCTTCATTAGAACTGAGTTTTTGAATGACATCTTTATTCAGGATGTTTATAACCAGCATCTATTCTCTTATGAGAACTCCACCTTAAGCTTGATGGATGTTTGAGACAATAGTCAGACAGTATGCACTGACCTCCTTCAAGACATAATTTTAAACAATTTGGGATTGTCTTGGGGTCGTTCATCCAAAATACATAAAGTACTCCACCTGTTTTAAGCATCAATTAACTCAATCCCAATCGTTGGACTGCGGGTTGCTTTTTCGTGGCCCACCGTGTGTGTAAGTGGATTAATGGATTATAATCCTTTACATGCAGTTTAGGTTTTTTGCAAAAGCAGAGGCTGTTGTAGATGAGACTACATGTTAGTACTGGTGATGCCTTCGGGAAAGCAGAACGGCTACATGACCTTACATTTGCTCGATTTGCAAGGTCATTACAATGATTTATTTTTTTTTATTTGGGAGAATGTATTCATCTGTGCAATATGTTATCTTCCATATCAAGTTTAAAGAGGAGGTCAAACGCTGTGAGATTTCGACTGAACAGTGCTGAGCCTGAGGAATTTTTTTTTTTTTTTTTTTTTGACTGAATGTGGACTTTGTTTGAGGATTTTCCTTGTACTTATTTATATTGTGCCTTTTAACCATACCTTAAAATGTATCTTAAAGGAACTTGCTTTATGGCAATTATGTTTAAGGATTTTGTGTGTCTTTGTTGTTTATCTGCATGTCTTTTCTATTATTTGCTTTCTTCTGTGGTTTGAAGTCGACGTGTTGATGTAAAATGGAAACAATGGTTGAAATTCTTGTCTTTGCCTGGTGACTATTGTAGCACCACATTGGCACTCTTAACTGGACTGCATTATGAAGTAAGAGGTCCAGGTTTTCTAGAAAAGCATTTAAAAACTGTTGTTAATTTGCATCTTGAACTTGGAAAAAAAGATCTGCGCTCTGATCCCTTAGAATTTTCCCAATTTGGTATATGCTTTGCTTTTCCCGCTGAGGGTTGCCAGCACTATTCATTTTACAAAAAAGAGCAATGCTTTATCAACTTTACAACACTGGCTGGGCTCTTATGATCAGTTATAAAGGGCGGTCCACGAAAAGCACCTCATATATCCAGCAGACACTTCACTCTGAATTGTAGGAGGTCAAATTGTTTGTCTTCCGATAGTATGTGTAGCTACGCTGTGTGGAGGCCCCCCGGCCTCCTCCAATTCAGAGTGAGGTGCCTTTTCGTGTGCTCATTTATAACATTAGTGCTGTTCTTGGCACAGACTTAGACTGATGGTCATCCTTCACATTACCTTTATTGTTTTATCTCCCCCTCCCCCTCCCCCCAAACCAGTACAAATGCTTTTGCAAACCATTCTGCTACTAGGGTGAGCCATAATAATAGTATGATAAATATACTATTTTGAACTATCTGTGATTTGTTTTAAAACTTGCGCTTAGTTCACTTTGCTTTTGAAATACTAAACTTTTTTAATCCACATAAACAGTTGTTGGACACGTCATGAAGTGGAGCGATTCTAGGTTTTATTGCAGAAGCATTTAATAAACCAAGCCGAGCCTGCAGCCCAAACGAAACCGAAACGTCCATCGTTGTGTATTTTACTGCATGTAAATATCCATATGCGAGGTAATGGGTTTTGACTCTGAAAAGTAGCAATTATGGCATGGATGGCCTCTTAAAAGCATCGACAATCAACCAAGGAGGTCTTATTATTGTTCTTTAACCCCAACATGCTGGTCAGCATTCTTAGTCAACTTCCTTTTATTGGGATGCAGATTTGAGCTTTAATGTTTTGGCAACACTTTCTATAACCCTGATATATGTGCAGTTATAAAGTGTATTCATAAGGTGTCATATCATTTGTCATAAATTTTTGTTAATGTTTATAGAGGTTCATAATCATAGTCAAGTCGTTATAAATATGTATGACCTAAGGCTTTATAATATAAACCTTTGATTCTTTGGATGTGTAGACATTCCTCCTTAAAACAAGATGAATACACTTAGTCTGTAAAGAGAGCTTAAAAGCTTTTAAAAACAGTTATGAACACTTGTCATTTTCCGAAAACCGCACTTGTTAAACACAAACATATTATAAGGCTTTTTGTCACTGCTCTCTATAATAAGTTAAAACCGTTAAAAACTTTATTAAGGCAAATAGGCATGAGAGGGCATGCATTATTGTTAATAAACCATGGGAAAGAGGTGTTTTAAGGCACAACACGCTGGCTTTACAGTTACACCTCCCATGTAATAAATCCATGGTTTATTCACAATAATGCACAACCTCGAGTGCCTGACTGCGTTTATAAAATGGTTACCAACACACTATGATTAAAAAAAAAAAAGGAACAAGGTGTGACTCATAAAAACGTTGAGTTTGAGTATTTGAGTGTGGTCTATGGACATTACCTAAGGCTTATGACAAGTATTATAAAGCATTATGCACACTTTGTAAATGTGTTGATACATTATGAATACCAGATTTATGTAAAGTGTTACCAAAACTTCTAGGTCTAACTAGTGTAGTGCAGAATGACCGTGAGTCCCGTGAGCTCATGTTTCCCTTAATGCTCTTACAGACCCGAACAGGGCGGTTCGGACCGATCCTTCAGCCTTGCGGTTTTTAAATCCTGTTGTTAGGAAGTCAGTCGTTGTGCGTGAATTCTTGTCAAATCTGAAACATGATGAAGTCTAATCCCATGTTGATTTGACCATGCTAACGTTAGGATTTGTACTCAAATGCAGCATCTTGTGTTCTTCTGTATAGGACCGTAATACTGTTTGGCCCGTCCAAGTTTTCCTGTGTACTCTAAAACCGTTTGTGGCAACATTAATAAAATGGAAACCTGACTTCATGTTTGTGTCACTAATGAATTATATAGCTTTAAAAGAAACATGTAGCAGACCTGTTCATCATCATGGCCTTTTAAAATAATCACATGCTTTTGTTTTTATAAATAGAAAAAAAAGGGGTCAGGGTTGAAACAGGACCCTGGAGCAATGAGGGTTAAGGGTCTTGCTCAAGGACCCACATTGGCAACTTCAGTGGACCTGGGATTTAAACCCCCAACCTTCTGATTGATAGTCCAACACCCGAACCACTGAGCTACCTCTCCCTTATAAATCTCCACTATAAATCTCTAAAATCTATTTTACCACAATCATTGAATCTTTTCATTGGTCCTGCTTTACTTCAGTTTATTCTTCCGAAGACGAAAACTTGGAAATCTTTCTCGCCGGTTATATTCCTCCATGGTCCACGCGGCTTGACCCCCCTCGGGCATATTTCCAACTTCGCCCGGTGCACTATTAAGCGCCCTCAGACACCCTGCAGACCAAAGCGCAGTTCTCGGTGCAAGTGCGCTGCTCATGCCGAGCACGCCCCACTCATGGTGTCGGAGCCGACTCAGAGTCTTCGGTGCGGGTTTCTCGGGGGTTGTCTTCTCCCCATCGACTGCGCAACGAATCCTGGAGGGCGCAGGAGCTCTTACGGGCGACCTGGTCTGCAGTGGGGGCATCGACTGCTACACTCCCCCTGCTGACGCCACACCACCCGCCAGCAGCTTCCTTAAAACCACGAGCCAGCCCCAAGAGTGCCAGCCGAAGGCCATCCTGCCCCAAAAGTGCCTTCCACGTCGCCCGAAAGAGAGGCGGAGAACTCTGTACCACCCGCCTGAGAGGCAGAGAACTCTGTGCCGCCCACCACGTCGCCCACCCGAGAGGCGAAGAACTCTGTGCCGCCCACCACGTCGCCCGTCCGAGAGGTGTGTTTACACGCATCGACTCTGCACGTTACTGCGCAGCCATGTCAAGAGGTGATAGCGGAAGCGTGACATTAAGTCAGCTGATGTAATTTTTATGGCCTCATAATGTTGCTGAACTGAGACCTGGCCTACAGCAACCTACCCAGACCAGACCAAAATGGGTCATTCAGGTGATAACCCGTTTTTTTTGGCCAGGCAGTGAATATGTGTATAAAAGAGAGCAAACACATTTTTGTGGAGATATACAGTACACAGGTCCATGTGATGTTATGGCACAAGAGGGCGTGCATTATTGTGAATAGATCCCGGGAAAGTTGTGTTGTTAGGCACGACATGAAGCGGAGTACAGTAACACCTCTTTAACGTGATTCATTCACAATAATGAACAACCTTGAGTGCATTATTGTTTTAATACTTTCACATTTAGCCATTTAGCACACATTTTTATCTAAAGCGACTTACAAATGAGAACACAAGTCAGCAGTTAAGGAGAAACCAGCTACACTATAGTTTAATCAAACCTGATCATTATCCAATCTGACTGTATTTTGTTATAACAAGTGCTTGTGGAAGAAATGTGTTTTAGATGTTTTTTTTTTTTAAATGCTGAGTGACTGAGCATTAGACATTAATCACTGAAGCACAGTGAATGAGTTGAGTGTTTTTTGGAAAAATCCAGAAATTTTCCTGTAGGCCAGTGTCAGTGTCTTGCACTAAATGTGAGCAGCTACAGCTAACCAAGAGAGAAAGGTAAGTAAGTAAGTTTCGAACCAGCTGACTGTGGAAACTGGGAGACCGGCAAGCAAAGCTCTAAAATTGTCAAGCCGGGATAGGATGAGGGTTTGGACCAGCAGCTGAGCAGCCTGTTTAGTTAAAAAATGTCGAGCAGTTTTAGTGACTTGATCAGATAGTTTACGATGTGAGACAATTGTGGAGCCCTCAATTTGGAAGGTCTGAACATGATAAACTAAGGTTATAACAGGAATAATGAGCTCTGTTTTTGCAAAATTTAGTTTGAGACGACGAGCATTTGTCCAAACAGATACTGTAGGTCGGTGAGGACAATCTCCATTCTCAGGTCCATTCTCCCCAGGTGTGGGGAGACACCATTGGTGTCATTTGACACCAAACTGTTTGTGGTGTTTAATGATATGAAGCTGCTTTTTAACACTTTTATGAAGCGATTACACAATATAATAATAATAATAACGGAGGTTTGATTCATAAATGCAATTATTGAATGCAAAATCGCTCATAAACTGGTCTTCTGCGACAGAAGTGTCAATAATGTCACAGCTGGACAAACGACTCAGATCTAGGAACTGGAACTACCCACTTTATAAAGAGGGTTAACATTTGGTCTCAGTAAAATGAATTAAAGTCTACACTTGCACACATTTGTGTGTGTGTAAGAGGAAAAGAGTAAGAATTAAAGATGCCAGAGTGTATGTGTGTATATACATACTCGTGCTCCAGAAACAGCCATGTCCAGTTCTGTGCTAATACACACACACACAACCTCATCTGTGTGTCCATACAACACCTGGACCGGCTTGGCACTCACACCCACAGGTGAGCCACCCTGCAAACAGATCTTTTTCAGTTTATACACACCACACCGATCAAAAAAATTAAGCATCCATAACAAAGATCACACACACACCTGTTGCTGCACCTGCCACACCATACAAGTTGTATCTCTGGAGCCAGAAATCAGGTGCAATCCGCAGTGATCCGTCGCTAAACAGGTTATTACATCTGAGGATAAAGCACGTACACACAAACAATAATGTGTTTAATGAACACACCAAACATGTTCCATGGTCATTATGGTAACTATTGTTTAGTTTATACAGATCTGTGTTACCCATGTGACGGATGTGTTGGGCTACAACTTTGCCCCTCAGTAGTGCGGTCACTCGGAGGCTGTTATCCC
>JAOUQT010175801.1:0-18220 GCA_025769995.1 Xyliphius kryptos
TTCATGTTTTTGGAATGTGGGAGGAAACCGAAGAACCCGGAGGAAACCCACACAGACACGGGGAGAACATGGAAACTACACCCACTGGGATTTGAACCGGGAATCCCCAGCGCTGAGAGGCAAATGTGCTAAACACTAAGACACCATGTCGCCTAAAAAGTCATTCATTCCAAAGGAATTTTGATGGCTGACGCAATTTAACTTTCCTCCACCAAAACTTTGATCTTTTTCACCTCGTTACACCCAACAGCCTTCACTTCCAAATGCTATTAATTATGTGTCTATCACTGATGAGATAATAATCCATAATAAATGAGCAATCTCAGTCAGTGATTCGTTAATTTCCACCTCATTCCACCTTTTTCATCCTGAATCCTGATACATGATTCCTTGGATTTTCACATGAACAAAGCTGTGGTTACTGTGGTCAAGTCTTATGTACACTGGATTTTCTGGATCTGAATTATTGTAAATATGCAAGGACAAGACGGACAGTTCCAAGTTCATGCACTGAAAATGTTCAATGACCATCTCATATCATTACATCTCATTATCTTCCACCCTATTCTTTACAAGGGGAGAATGTTTTGGATGCTGGGTAGATACACCCAGGGCAGGGTGCCAATCTATCACTGAGCACACATTCACTTGATCACACACACAAACACACCATATAGGGGAAATTTAGAGCAGCCAATTCACTTTGAATCCATATTTTTGAACTGTGGAAGAAAACCAGGGAGCCTTGAGAACACACATGGACATGAGAAGAACATGCAAACTCCACCCAGGTCACCCAGGTCATGTTTGATTACCAAGTAAACCAAAATTAAAAAAAATACAAAGATGACCACATTGGGACACAACACTATTTCTTCTGTTGTTACAGAAGCTATTCGAGACTTATTTGTAATTTTGTGAGAAAAGTTTGGAGAAGACCCTTGTCTATCTCAGGATAATTGTGTCCTAATGCAGGAAGCAGGGTCAATAATGGTTTAGGTGAGTGAACTTAACATAGCAATGACCTTAACCCCATCAAACAAACACCTTTGGGATGAAATAAAGCAAATCATGTCAGGCTTTCCCATCCAACATTAAAAACGGACCTCATAAATGCTGTTCTGCATAAATAGGCAATTTCAAAATGTTAAACAAAAGACTTCCCAAAAGAGTGGAAACTGTTAGAGCTGAAAAGGGGAACCTAATTAGACAGGATGTCATAAAAGCTCCTAAAGGATTATTTTTAGGCATTCCAATACTTTTGTTCATGTAGTGCAGCACAAAATGCATAGAATGGTATTTCGGCATTTTGTATTGATCAGTTTTAGGCAAAGAGAGTTCTGTAAAGGTACTTAAAAAATGATTTCTTTTAACTGAATTAATAAAACTTGCTTAGGAGAGATTAACTTTTGTTTGAGTAAACAAACCTCTTCACATAGCTTTTTTAATATTATGCTCTTATTTATAGGACTTCCGTGGTTCCGAGTCTTGGAAGTATCTTAAAACACATACACAAAAGCGCATGGATCCACACACACACACACCCCCACACAAATAAAACATAAATGAGCACCTCACAGTATAGCCTCAAGCAACCCCCTGTGATGTTTGGTGCCCACTAGGGAGCTTAGACCCCAAGTTGGGAATCAAGGTCTAACATTGATTAAATCTACAGCTTTTTACTGTTTCTTAAAGGGGAAGTTGCAGGAAATCACTGGTGATTCTCGGTTTGAATCCCAATCTGGGTGGAGTTTCTATGTTCTCCCCGTGTCTGTGTGGGTTTTCTCCAGGTTCTCTGGTTTCCTCCCACATTCTAAAAATCATGGATTTAAGGTAAATCGGCTGCTCTAAATTGTCCCCATAGTCTGTGTGTCCCAAATTGGGTAGAGGTGAGGGTTGTGTCAGGAAGAGCATCCAAAAACTTTGCCAAGTCTAATGTGCGAGTTCAAAACTGAGACAACCCCTGAATAATGAAGGGTTTTACTTACTCATCCACACAGACAATATCTAGCGGCAATTTAAAGCAGTCAATTTACCTTGAATTCGTGTGTAGAATTCTAGGTTCATTGTGAAAATATTGTTGATTTCTTAACAAACAGAGAGTAAGAGACTTAACATGATGTGAAATATCACCGGTAGCATTTCATTTGATCTGCAAGTTCAGGCTCTAGTCTCAGCTCACAGCCTCCTCATAAACATCCTGTGCCTGTACGAGGACGGAGTGTCCTAAAAATACACCTAGTGAGTACTTCTGGACTATGCTTCAATCTGTTCAGAGAAGGCTCCTATTCGTCCAGTAAACCACTGGCAAGAAGTCAGTCCTGCATTCCTGCTTAATTCAACAGCAACACCAAGACTAAACAGTTTGGAGTGTGTGACTAGCAGTGATGCCTAGTTTCCTACCTGGATTAATGAGATACACTGATTACAGTGAACCATTTGAAATACAATGCCAGTATTGAAGCTCTCAATCATCCACCTGTATTAGAATTTCCCTTTCACTGATCATAGCAGCCAAATGTTTTCAAAACAGTGATGTTTTGGAATCAATGTCAGTTTTCACATGAACATTTCACCACCAATGCGGACAGATTTCTAACATCATAATGCACAATCAGTAAATTTTATCCAATAGCAATTACTTGTATTTATTCTGTACTTGCGGAATATCCATGCTGCACTCCGGTGAAGACCTTGATAACAAAGTGAAAGTTGAAACCCAGTTTTTTTTTAAACAAGTAATGGCTTTGGGGTTTATATATTTAAATAAAATGTATTATTATAGAGTGAAGTTTGTGGCAAGATAAATACTCGCAAAGACCCAAATCCGTTCGAGGAGTTGCATTTAATAGTGAATGAACAATCAAACATAGGAAAGCGAGAACCAATTCGTTTTTCCAAGGACATGGTAGGGAATCACAATACCAAATTTAAGCCTTGTAGCTACTCGGAAAGACCCCGAAGTGACACTGAAGAAGTCTTCCGTTCAATGGTGATATTAAACAAACCATCAAATTTAGGAAAGTGAGATGCAATTAATTTATTTAAGGACGTTAGGGAATGAAGGAGCCATGTTTTACATCTGTAGGTACTCAGTATGACCCTACAACTTGGTATAGTATTAAACAGAAGATAATGGGATGACATGTTAAACACTATTCTTAACTAGTCAAAATATTACATCTACTCATATTAGTGTTCAAATATTATGTCCTTTCATCTCATTATTTTACACTTAATCCTATTTTGGGGCCATGGAGGGACGGTTCCCAATGCCCTTCCTGGGGAGAACAGTTCAAGTGCTGGGCAGGACACCCAGGGCGCCAATCCATCGATGGACACACACAAACAAACACACTATATAGGGGTAATTTAGATCAGACAATTGACTTTGAATTCATGTTTTTGGACTTTGGGAGGAAACTGGAGAACCTGGAGAAAATCCAAATGGACAAGCAGAGAACATGGAAACTCCACCCAGGTCAGGATACTGCTCAGATAGTATACAAAACTAATTACATCAGGGTGCACATGGTATCCGTCAAAAAATCTTGAGTGACGTATGCAGTTATAAACATTTTAAAATATTTTTTAAATGTATTATTGTAAACAAATCCAAGAATAATTCTGGTATACAAAAATATACCTTGATGACATACTGCATGTCACAAAGCACAACAAGCGCACCCAGAATGACAACCGCCATCCCATAACTAGGTCCAAACCTTTCAGCTGTGCTTGTGTAAGGTCAGTGCAATATGCTTTTATCTTGTCTATTAACTGGAAACAGTATTCACAATGGTGAGTTTAACTATAGCAAGGGAATTAAAAGCATGTGGCTAAACTACTGTTCCCATGATGCCTTTCAAATTCTGAAAATCGCACGCTAGTGCAGTCCGCCAAGTGACAGCGTGTCATTAGACAGTATGCCATTTGAAACACACGTTAAGATCCAATAAAACACCAACCTGGAAATGACAATGATCACAGAATGGGTGTGGAGAACATGCCATGCATGAATGCTTATAACAGTTTCAGGAGTGCATCCCTATGTGCATCGAACATGTACGGTGCATGTGTGCATGGAAGATGGGTGTGTAAATGTGTATGTATGCCCCTAAAGGTATGCAGTCTGTGGATTGCCCCTTATAGCTGAGAGAGTGTACATTTGTACATTGTGTGGGAGTGGGAATGTTGCTGGGGTGGGGGGTAAATTAAGTGTGTGCGTGCGTGTGTGTGTGTGTGTGTGTTGAAGGAGGGTGTGGGCCTGCCTACATCACAGCCCTTCCAACTCCCGCCAGAGCCCGGTTGCCATGACTACAGCAGAACGGAAGCCTCCCTCGATATATCCTATTAGGGCCTAGCCGAGAGTTGGAACGAACAGATAGAGAGGCTAGAAACGGCAAGGTATTGAGAGAGAAAGACAAAGAGGAAGCTTACAAAGCAAGCATGAATAATCTAGCCTGTGCTGAGGAGAATTCTGAGTTTTTGAAACATAATTATAGTTTGTAACCTCATTTTCGCAGGTCTGTCATTTACAGTGTCAAAAAGTAGCCTCCAATTTGAATTCATTTCACAAAAGTGTTTTTATGCGCAGATATGACAAGGTAGTTCACTATGTATGTGTCCAATTAGACGCTGTAAGCCTTCGGTGAAGTTCCTGAAATAAAAACACTGATGATACAGTTGGATAAAACAGTTAAACATTCATGAAAGGCTGCTTCTGGGTTCCTGATTTTATCAGTTAAATTCAATGGACAAACAGCTGGTCAAATTACTTTAGGGGAATTTGTGCAGTACGAGATGCTTTATCTTTTACAGCATTCGCTTTGACGTCCACCTGCTCATCTGGTTTATTATCATATGATTTGATCTTTTTTTGACTTTTAGTCTGTTCATGCAGAGACGACAGTCAACATAAACACATCTGTGAGTTCTATACAGCACACCTACAAGAGTTTACCAAAAACAAGTACAGTTTGAATCCAGTGATATCAAATTATCCACAGTGATACAGTACCGGGCAAACGTTTGGACGCGCCTCCTTTTTGCTCCACTTGTATCAGTCCCACTTACTGTAAAAATGGACTTTGTAGTTCTACAGGCTGTAGTTCATCTGTTTTCTGACTACAGTACATACTGAAGATTCAACTATTTGTTTTTAATACATATTTTTATTAAAAAGAACAGTTAGACTTACAAACATAAAATATCGATTTTAAGATTTTTGTCTTCTTTCAAACAAATTACTCCCTCCCCATATCACCTACTAAAGGGTTACAAAACTTACATATACACCAAATAAACTAATAATAATATCAATAATAATAATTTAATAAATATATTGTCCGCACGGTGGCTTAGCGGTTAGTGTCTGACTGCAGAACTGACGATAAACAATACACCACCCAAATATACCTGTTCTGTGATGCTCAACAACCAGAGGACTAAAAGAACAAGAAAACAGGTATACTACCCACCTATATGGTAAGTGGAGGAAATAGACGATGGAGCAAGAAGGATGTGTGGTCATACTTTTCACTGGTACTGTATAGCTACAATTTAAGGTCTAATTAACAGTGGGCTTATTAAAAGCTGTTTATTGGTTGGGAGCGATGACATCACTAAATAATCTTAAAAATATCCTGTGCTCATCTGTCGCCATATGTGTTGACACACTGGAGCACTGATTGACTTCCCAAGGTCTATTTATCTTCTCTACTGACACTGCATGTATATCTAATTTGTGTTGTGTTACTATTTAACCTACTAAGTATAGAGGTATAAGCAAGGACCAATTCAGTTATGGGATGCTTTAAGCTTTATGATAATATTATTGGTATTGCAGATCTATAGTGTTAACCCAAGCATCCTCTTTATGGGAAACAATCATTTTACTATAATGAAAACAAATAGATAAAAAGAAAGATGCACTTGATAGTGTGGATGCATTAGTTGACAGTATGTGCAATGTGACTACTAGTGCATCCTAAAGCAATAAGGCCCAATAGGGTTTCCATTATTGTGAATAAATCACAGGAAAAAGGTGTTGTTAGCAATGATGAAGGCAGAGTGCCATTGCACAGCTTTCCTGTGATTTATTTCCAATATTGCACAACCTTCAGTGCCTTAGTGCTTTTATACAACAGGCACAAACACACGTTAATAAAAAAACAAGGTTTTTAAATTAGTCTTCTGTGACATAATGTAGTCTGGTTTTCAAAAAAAAACTTTGATTGCTGGGTAACGGGATACAGGCTTAGTGCTAATCAGGAATCAGCTCGGTGTATATGTTATTTTGTATTTCTATTTATAGTACATGATTTAAAATTATGTATTGTATGGCACGCAATGAAATGAATGTGAAGTGGTTCAGAGGTGTGCATTATGGTCAATCATGGCAGGACTAACGAATCAGCCAATCAGATTTAAACCCCATGGTTTGCATTCCACTCATCTTAAAAAGATTTTAAGGAACTAAACCTCATCATACATAGTCTGAGGAGCATCTGTAAATAAAGGTGAAACAGTCACCTATCAAAAAGGGGAATAGAATACATGTCCTTTTATGTGAAGTAATATCAGATGCTATTTAAAATATTATTTTATTGAGATAGGTTAATGTTTAGCTCTACGGCTTTATATGACTCCTTTTGTTTGGTTAAATGGTTAAATGGGTTGGCATGACAGTTTAATACATGAGGACAGTTTCTGGACCATGATGCCCAAATAATGATAGACCTTCATGATTCTATTCTATCTTCATGTAAATTGCGTTATTTACAACTGGTCGTTTCAAGTTTGGAATTACCTCACATACATCAGTCATCAGTCTATTAAATTCCTATTTGATGTTTGTCACAGAGTTTTCACTGTTTTGACTGGCAAACTTACTGAGGTCATGTATAAACTCCAAGGAGCATGGAACCTCAGTGGGTACGGTGTTGGACTAGCAATCTGAAGATTATGGGTTCAAAACCCAGGTCCAGTGAAGTTACCAATGTAACTTAACACTCGTTGCTCCAGTTTCAAAAGCCTCAACAAAGTTGTGATACTTGTACAAGGTTTTGGCAAAAATCGTCTGCTAAATGACCAAATGCAATGTCCACTTCATCTACTATACTCAGTTGATGGTTAGTTAGCGCGTCACCTCCATTCTGAGTATAAATCTTTTGTAAATACTTAAGGCGCCTTACAGTGGCTTTAATTTCTCCTGACGCTTTATTTGAGACTCTTAACGCATCTACTTGATTCTGCATGACATCCCGACCACACCCCCCTCATGTCTCCTCCCACTTTTCTTCTCTCACAACTCCCCAACCCCCGAGCTTACTCCCTCTCTCGCTCTCTCTTAATCTTACACACACACACACACACACACACACACACACACACACCAATGCACAAAAGGCCACTCACTACTGTGCACTGCATCTCTGCTGGCTCAGACTTGATCTGTATGGATGGCATCTCTTCGTTGGACTCTGAGGTGGCAGCGTCGGATTTCTCAGGACTCGGCTGGCTCTGAAAAGTAGAACCAGAACACTGTTAGCCGCATGTTCTTTCGAAATAAAAATGCCTCCAAACTTGATACATCATTAGTCAACATAATGACATATTAAAAATCAGAATTTAAAAAGTACACAAAACTTATGATGGGAAGAGAACTTAAAGTTAAATAAAGAAACGCTCAACTGAAAGAACAGAACAAAAAAATCCAAACGAGAACATCCGAATAAAACAACAGGATGGAAAAAGACAAAAATAACAGCTGTTAGAAGGTTGAAGGGAAGCAATAAAGAAAATGAAACATAAAGACAGTTACCTTTAACAAGCTATTTGAAATAAACCTAGAAGTCCTGACTAATTCAGGGGAAGAGGACTGTGCTCTAGTCTGGGCCTTGAGATGGGTACCGACTGAAAGAAGACACAGAGGAAAAAAGAAAACAACCAAAACAGGAGAAGGGAGGAGTAGAGAACAGTCCTGTGTAGCCTCCCTCTTCTGCTCAGCACAGTCACACCCAGTTCTTTTACAGAGTGAGCAGGCAATTGAAAGAGAGAAAGAGAGAGAGGCAATGTGGTAATGCTTAGGCATTGGGGTGGGTGCCAGGGGTCATGTGACTGCAGGAGATTCCAAACCAAGGTGTGGTCCCCCAATCAGCTAGGGTGTGGTTGCATTTACTGTGTCCCACCCCCTGACCTTATACACACATACAAACTGAAAGTCAAACATACACTCATACTCAATTATTAATTCTTATTAAATACAGAAAATGTCAACGGTCGGTGGACACAAATAAGGAAAGGCTTAATTTAATTTCACTTGATTTTTCTTTTCAGAAAATCACATCATTTTCCTTTTTTCGATTCAAATATCCTCAAAGGATTCAAATATAGTACCAACATTATGAACTTAGACAAAAAGCATTTTGGGAAAACATGGTTGAAATGTTACATATGAAACTAAAGCCTACCCATTTCAACAAAGAAGTACCTGTATCATTGAATACAAGGTCATTCATTTAGTATCACTGTCACATATATTAAAAAAAAGCCAAATAACCAGTTATGTATTTTGGACATTTGCATGTTTTCAGCTCTGAGGTCTCATCAGATCTGATTATCTTACACTTAATCCTCCACTAGGGACCAGGGTAACAAAGGTGTTCCCTATGCCAATCCAAGGGAGAACTTTTAGAGTGCTGGGCAAATACACCCAGGACAGGGCATCAATTTATCACTGGGTACACCACTCACACTACATAGGGGCAATTAAGACAGTCAGTTTACACTGAATTTATGTTTTTTAACTGTGGGGGGAAAAAACAAGGAGCCCAAAGGAAATCCACACAGACACGAGAAGAACATTTAAACTTGACCCAGATCAGGATTCCAACCTGGAACCCCAGCGCTGAGAGGTAAATGTGCTAACAATTAAGTCACCCTACTATCAATTAGGTATCCATTTTAAATATTAAAAAGTAAGTGTCTGAACCATGTGATACACACAACAGAACCCCATCCCCCTTTTTCCCTGGCAAATCATGGGATACACACGATGGAGCCTCACCCCACATTTCCACTTTCTTTCTTAACATAACGGCCGCTTTACATGTATTTCATGAACACGACAATCCATTTAATGTTATAAAAATTCCTGCATCGGGTAACTGTTTGCTTCGATCAGTTGCATATTTCTGGAAAAATGTCATAGACAAAACTTCGTTTGCCAACATTGGGATATCTTGGGATACGTGCAATCCGTTTTTCTTAATCACGGAAACATGCTTATACAGTCTGGGGAAGGGCTCGATTATGTTGGGTATGCTGGGCTGCCAGTCGAATAGTTGTTACTCAAACTTAAGTTAAACTTAATAACAGCCACAACAGATTTTTTCTATCTGAACTGGGCTTGCCAGCTTCCCTCCCCCCTCTAACGGCAATAATCCAGCCCATCCTCCCCACCCCACCCCACAGAGCGGGACTATTACAAAAAACCTTTCACGCGCATGGTCATCATCAGTTTAAACCTGGGGTCAGGTTCTTCTCATTACCCGTGAATCATCTCATCATCATCATCGTCATCCCCATCATCATATTTAATAGGTTCCACTTATTGTTGGTATAGTGAAGATTAACATTTCCCCATTAAACTGTTTTAAAGAAACATAAAAAACACACAGAAACTCCACATTGAAAAGATATTCGTCTGTCCCACCCCGGAATCAAAGTACCGTAAGTAGTTTTGGACCTTGACAACACATCGGCTGTTTAATTTGGACAAAACCTATTGGTTTTAATTTCAGCTCATCTGATTACCTGATTACCTGAAGGTTGGGGGGAGTTAAACTCAGTACCTGCAGAGTTCTCACCACTGGGCTGTTAAACACTGCCCTTAACCCCCTTTGCTTTATTATATCATGGCAGTTGACCTTTAAATCAGAAACACAGTGAATGCTGTTGTCCCGTACACCTGTGCATATCCTTACTAGAAGACTGCTCATGTTTCTGGCTTTGTGGCTTAATTCTCCGCACCTCAAAAGCAACCATGGGTGGCTTGTTTAAAACACCAGGCACAGCAAGCGAATACCAAAACTGAGATATTTTCGATATTCAAATACCCACCATTGTACAATAGCACAGCTGCTCGTGAAACGTCAGTTGAAGGTGACAGAGGTTAACATGTGTATCTGATCAGAGCTATTATTTTAGTTTTTACATAATTTATTTCTGTTCTGCCAGTAGATCATGTGAATAGTGTGTGTGTGTGTGTGTGTGTGTGTGTGTGTGTGTGTGTGTGTGTTAGAACTCCACAGGGAGCCTGAACTGTTATGGGGGGAAAAAAGGGTGGGGTGGGTGTGACTCTACATCCTAGCAGGAAGTTACACAGTGGGGAGGGGCTCTTAATTCTGAGAATGGCCATGAAAGGGATTAGAGAGGGCGAAAGCAAGAGAGAGATGAAGAGTAGGAGAGAGAGAGAGAGCTCAATCTAGGTCATGGATTCCTTGCTCCACTATGTCACTCCCACACCCCCATGGCTGTAGGCCCCTACCCCAGTGGAGCGTGGGTAGCGAATGACTGCTAAGCATACACTCTCTCTCAATTCTTCTCACAGATATACATATACCCTCTCTGAGAACGAAATGTTCATTTATAACAACTGATATTACTTACTAATGTTTCTTTAAGTAGGGCTGGCGTATAATCTTTGTTGGTGACCCAGTTGGGGATCAAATTTGGCATAGAGAACTATCGTCATTATTTAGCAGCCACACCATCAGGTAAACTCATAATGTTGTTTACACAAAAAGCTAGAGTCTCACATACACATACATCTCAGGACATTAACGCAGCATTCGATGTACCTCTGAAGCCTGGAGTTGAAAATTTAGTAATTTTTAACCTCTAGTGTTTAAGCTACAGGGGGGTGGGGGGCACTACTGCCTTAAAAGCTTACTGTAAGCAATAAGCTGTCCAGCTTATGTGTGTAATGTAAAGTAATACAGACCTGTGATTGTATGTGTATTAGTCTATGCACTATGATTTTAATTTAAGGGTTAAGCACCACCTAAAGAAGCACCCTAAAGATTTCACCTTATTTAAGCTTCTAAAATGTAAATGCAAATATAAAATTGAAAAAACATATTTAGTTTACTTTATAGATCAACAAGTTTAAGTAAACGGATGAAAAGCCAGAGGTCGCTCTGAAAATTCCAGGACCTTACTGCGTGACATCACTGGTGGAAAACATATGAATAAAGCCGAGCTGGACTGTGAATTTTCCCACGTCAAGATATTTTTCAAATAGATGAAGATAATGAATCTACAGTGACTGTGGGAGACACTGTCTTCAATAACAACATTCAATTATCTAGATTTGAGTTAAATGCGGAAGAATCCGAACCAAAGAACAGCGAAGTAGAACCTGACCCAGTCCTTAGAGTTGGGAATGCTGACTGGTAAGAAACGGGCTCTTGAAAACCTCTCGTTAACTTCTTTACATGCCCATATTGTTGGAAAAGTACTCGGTTACGGTAGCATGGTGGTGCTGAGGGAGGAAAGATGGCACGTCAAAGAATATGTGCAGTCTTTATATGCTGCAGAAAGCGAGAAAGACATGGGACAGGTGCAGGACTTTTGGCGAGTTTACATCGGCTGGAGTGACAGTGGCAGATTAAGTGTATGTTAATATTAATTGATTTAAATCGATTAATTGTTTATAGAGCCAGCAATTCAGAATTATCGATTAATGTGTTTATATTATCCGCCTTTTTTGCCATATTTTTAACATGCTCTCTGATGTTCACTTAATATCTCCTCCAAAGCTGGGGGTGGCGCTACCTCATTATTGCCTTCCAAACTTCCCTCATACATCACAGGAGGAAAAAGAAAGTGAAGCGTTACACACTTAAAATATGATATCAATATGTGATATTGTAAATTTCATTGTTTGCTTCAACTGATAACTGGACATCTAACACATATGAATTCTCATTTTATTTGTATAAAACAGAGATTCTGCAGGATCATGTCTCATCTTTAATTTATACTATTTGTCCTAAGCAATTTTGGGAAAAACATCTGTGGCAAGGGGCTTAGTGGTTAGCATGTTCGCCTCTCAGCCCTGGAGATCCCATCTGGGTGGAGTTTCCATGTTCTCCCCGTGTCCTAAAACATGGGGGGAAAAAACATTGGCTGCTCTAAATTGCCTTTATATATATATATATACATATATAGTGTGTGTGGGTGTGTGCGCGTGTGTGTGACAGAACAAAAATAGTTACACTTGCAGCACACTTGTCTGTGGGTGTGGTAGCTCAGTGCTTAGGGTGTGCAGGTAGCGGGTTCAAGTTAGCTTCACTGACGTTACCAATGTGGGTCCTTGAGCAAGACCTTTAACTCTATTTGCTTCAGGTGGCTGTATGTAACTGTGTTCTCACCTCCACTATTAAGTGGGATACTTGTTGCTTTGGAAAAACGCTTCTACCAAGTGTAAATGTGTAAAAAAAAAAATATGTACTTTTCAAAACATTGATTTTTTTACTTTAATTTTCAAAAAATAATTCGATATTTTGTGTGTTTTTATGTTAATATTTAGCAAAAGCCCTGAGCAAGAAACCGCCCATTGTTCCTGTGATTTCTGTCAGTTTTTTGGTAACGTTAATTATTGCATAATAATCATATAAATCCCACAAATTACATCCTACTTGAGTAATTATAAAGCCTGTAAAATAGCAAAGAATGAGATATTTAGAGAATATGTTTAGAGATGAGCAGTCAGTGTATGGAATTTGTGTCAGAAGGAGGATGAAGACAATGTGCTAACTTTTGAGCCGTACTTAAAAAGGCAGCATAGAAAAGCACAGATATGATGGATAATAGTAAACAAGCTAGTAAAGCTATATTTGGAGTAAATGGAGAAAGCAGTGGGCAGGAGAGATACAAGAGCATGTAAAGGTTGCTTGTTAAGAGCAGTGGGCGAAGTGTGCGCAAAATAAAATCGGACGAATTTAAAAAGACGTGTGTTACACCAGGAAACTTCTTAAACCGGCCAAGGTGAGCATTCAACAGAAAGATGTTCAGCGTGGAGTAAAGCGTTTGTTCTTTGTATTTGTATTTGTATTTGTTTCTTTGTTATTTTCTATTGATTCTGAACCAGGCCTCTAATGGATACCGCTGTGCCACTGTAATGTAAAGCCGGAGCCCTAATGTCACATAACTACAAGACAATTAGAAATGGTTGTAGTTTAACTGATAAAGCTATTAAACTGCCCCTCCAGGTATATTATTGTAGCCACAACAGGCTTGTGTGATGTGTGTGAGACCCATAGAAGCAACAGAATCTGCTTTCAACCAGGTTGTTATTGGAACGGAAATAACAACTATGAGAGATTTTAAGAAGTGACATGCTGCATTCTAGCAACTACGGTCCTTGGGAGGGGCGAGTGGGCAGATGCCCATCCAGAGGAGAGCATTTCAGACCCTGGGCAGATACACCCAGGGTGCAGATCCATCATTGGGTACAAACTCACACACACTATATAGGGGCAGTTTAGATAAGGGAAATTTAGAGCAGCCGATTTACCTTGAATCCATGTTATTGGACTTTGGAAGGAAACCGAAAAACCCATACAGACATGAGGAGAACATGAAAAACTCCTGGATTGGGATTCGAATCTGGATCCCCAGCGCTAAGAGGTGGACAGCTGCTCACGCATTTAAAATTAAGTGAACCAGCGAACAGAAGTTTGGTTGTTGTGGTTCAACTATGTTATTTCATTGTGTGGTGAATGTTGAAAGTTAAGCAAGTTAAGAGGAAATGAGAGAGAATCTGTATATTTCTTTTAGGTCGGGGGATTTCACATTCCCATCGATGGGTGAAAATTTTGGTCACTGGGTAAATACAACTAGGACAGGAAGCCAATCTATCACTCACTCACACACACACACACACACACACACACAGACTATATGGGGCAATTTACCTTGAATTCATGTTTTTGGACTGTGGAAGGAAACTGGAGAACCCAGAGTAAACCCACACAGACACAGGGAGAACATGGGAACTCCACCCAGATCGGGATTCGAAGCGGGAAACCCCAACGCTGAGAGGCAAACGTACTAACCACTAAGCCACCGTGCTGCCCACTTATAAAACAATCTTATTTAATTTCTTTACAGATTTTGAGGTAAATATATGAATAAAATATAATGAGGTCACACATTTTATTAATTAAATTCAGATGTTTTATTCAGTCCCATTTCTACGGGTGTATGAAAAAAAGCTGCCAGTGATGCACTGTAAACAGCTGTATGCTTTCATTGTTGCGTGAACATTTTGGGGAAGGACCTTTTCTGTTCCACAAATGCATAATGCACAAGTCCACAAAGAGTTTTAAGGTTTCCAGAACCTGGGATGAACCAAAACAGAGATTACGAATCAAACATCAATGTCTGATCTCACAAAAGCTCAGGAATCCACCTATAAATTCACAAAATCTGTGAATCAAATAAATAAATAAAGACAAACGTTGACTAGGATATCATAAAAGCTCTTTTTAAGTATAATGTAAAAGAGTGCCATAAAGTGTATGGGTTGTATGAATTTAGGTCTCTTCGGATCCATTTCATGTTCTTAGACACATTATAAACCTGTGATGCATACAGTGCCAGTTTAGACAGACTTCGTATTGTCCATGTTATCAGTTCTACAGTTTCAGATTGCAGTCCATCGGTTTGTGGACTTCTGTACAGTATATATTTACTGTTCTAATAGTCAGAACACCAAAAGTACCACCACAGAGCAGGTATTATTGGGTTGGTGCATTATTCCTATCCCAGCAGTGTAACTGAGGTGTTTAAATGAAACTACAGCAACACTGCTGCATTAAAACCCCCTCACTGCATCAGTGTCACTGCAGAACTGACAATAAACAATCCACCACCCAAATTATACCTGTTCTGCGATGCTCCTTACCAACAGAGAACAGAACCAACAGGGGACTAACAAAAAAAAGAAAAATGCACAATACATGTCAATCTATATGGTAAGTGGAGGAACTAGACAATGGAACTAGAAGGAGGTGTGTCCAAACTTTTGGTACTGTACATTATGAGCCTGTAAGTCAACAAAAATCCAAGTGCATCAAATAACCTGAAGTGTAACTCAAACCTGAAATGTGACCATAAAATACCTGATGATGGGTTTTTTTCAATATTGAACCTCATGGACAAGTTCATATGCAAATATGGCACAGACCAAAAATCTGCTAAAAGGGAAGTTGCAAAACTATAGTCGTTTAAACTGGGGTTTCTGATGATTTCAGTTACAGGTTGCCAGTGTAAAACTTCTACAATTTCAAAAGTTTCACATAAATACATAAGATCATTTATTGAAGTTTGAACTGCGCGGCTTAAAATATGTTTTACTGCTTTACCAAGTGTTAACACAAAGATAACACGCCCTAAACAGGAAACATGACATACATACAGTATGACAGATTTTTGCAGCTGAAGATGAACAATTTTCCTTTTGTTTGGCTAAATGTTATTTATAAGAGGAAACAAACAGACAATATTAAATGGCTCAAAGGCTTGTTTGTTAGGTTTTGTGTTTTTTTTCTAGTGTTAGAAAATGAATAGCAACGGTGCATAAAAACCTAAAAAAGGCTTATGAGATTTAACCCATTCAAAAAACTTAAAATGCACCCAGTGAGAAGGACCTTTTTGTCTCTTAAACATATGTAAGGGTTTGGGGATGTTCAGGTTTATATAAATACACAGACCTATAACACCAAAGCCTTAACTGACTCACTGATTTGCTTACCCATCACCAAATCTTCCCGAGTACCTACATTACTGAAACTTGGCTTTGTGATTTCCCATCCCGTCCTCGGAAAATGTAAGTCATTTTTAAATTTTTACGTTTGATGGTTTGTTCGCTATCACCATTGATTATAAGACACATTAAGGTCTTCCCGAGGTACCTACAAGGCTGAAACTTGGAATTGCGATTCCTAGTATGACTTTGAAAAAATTAACTGCTTATCACTTTCCTAATTTTTGATGCAGGACCACTCCATTGTCCCACCCGGGTCTTCACAAGGACCTACAAGGCCGAAACTTGGCATCTCACTTGCCTACTATGTCCTTGGAAAACGAATGGGTTCTCGTTTACCTACATTTGATTGTTCATTTGCTATCGCCATCAAACACAATACCGCAGCTGGACAGGGGTCTTCGCAAGTACCTACAAAGCTGAAAGCTGAAACTTCACCATTCCTTATCATGTCCTACTGATAAATGCATGTAGGTAAGCAACTCACCCTATATTCATTCATAAACCTCACCCTATGATAATACGTTCATGTGAAATATATAAACTCCGAATCCATTACTCAAAACAACTTTCTCTTTGCCATCAACGCTAATGCTGAAAGTCGAGTCCTATCTTTGACATAACTTTTAATTGACTCAAAAAGTTTGTTTATTAAAAGTACTCTCCAGTCGGAGGGCATGAATACGGTAAAATAACCTAAGACCACTACAAGGCCTTGGTTCAGCCAACTTAATCTGTTTGGTTGAAGCAACGGGTTGATTGACACTTGTTTAATGCAACCGGGATGCAAAATTTATTCCGAAGGCCTTCTGCAAATTATTTAACTCTGGCAACCAATACCGCTGAAATGTGATTGGTTAAATGTTTTAATGAGAATATATACGTCTGGAAGTGGCACAACTGAAGAAAGCGCTATAAAAGAAAGAACATTTGGAATTATTCAAAACATAATTATATCAGTCAGTGATTTCAAAATTTTTAGGCTTTCTGAGAATTGCTACTCATATACTTTTATCTTATATCCTATATTTAGTTTTATTTTGTTATCACTATGTCTATGTTTGTTGTTTACTGTGATTATTATGGAGCAGCTACTGGGATCAATAACGTATGTATCTATTTAGGTTTTGTCTTAACAGTGCAAATCGAAAAAAGGAAGCTTAATCTGCCATATACTAAAATTCAAAGCAATGCAAGAAATATCTGAGGTCCCTTTTAAAATTATATTCCCACTTTCTTTGTGGTGGTGCTGAGGACGGTCTCTGTGTATAATATACATTGGTGTTGTCAAATATATGGCAGGGTGGTGTAATTTTAATGCAGTGTGCTGGGCCCTGGGGCACATCTTGTTCTTTGTACCAGCCTGTGCTGTCACTGTGTCCCTCTGTGCAGACAACGTGCTCGTCCAACAGAATGAGGAAGAGAGAGAGGAGAGACCGTCCGAGAGGATACACATGTAAGGACGCAGCTGTGAGGGGTGTGTTCGAAGCAATGAGGGAGATACGTAGGCAGAGGGGTTAGCAACACATAATGCAGAGTCCGGAACAGCAGGGATGCATCCCTCAGGAGTTCTGCCTTACTCCCTTAAAGGTATAAATCCCCCTTTGCCTCTCCATCTTCCTGCTATGTTGGGTTTTCTAAATGCACAATCAGACCAAGCAGTTTAAGATTTCATTTGAGAGTTTTTTTTTTTGTTTGTTTTGATCTTGTGTTCACACCACACTTAAAACTCTGAAATGAGATCAGCCAGATTCAATACATTTGTACATTTTTCTGCTACAAAATCATGATGAATTTTTGTGTCACATAAAAAGCTAATTTTTACTCCAAGTTTGTTTAACTACATTAGCTTTAAGCTGTTATTAACACATATTTAACTTTATCTGTATGTGCTTGTAACCAATGTAATCAATGTGTATTTTACATTATGCTGTAAAAGTATATATCCAGGTTTATATGTTTAAAAAGTCCTTGAAAAGTCATAGAACTATAAAACCCCCAAATATGTGGGTACTTAACAGTGGAAAAACCCAATAGTGGGTTACTCAAAATCGGGGTACTCAACGGTGGGGTACTCAAAAGTGAGGTATTCAACAGTGAGGTACAACTGTGGGGTACTCAATAGGGAGGTATTCAACAGTGAGGGACAACAGTGAGGTACACTAGTGTGGTATTCAACAGTGAGGTACACTAGTGTGGTATTCAACAGTGAGGTACACTAGTGAGGTATTCAACAGTGAGGTACACTAGTGAGGTATTCAACAGTGAGGTGCACTGGTGAGGTATTCAACAGTGAGGTGCACTAGTGAGGTATTCAACAGTGAGGTGCACTGGTGAGGTATTCAACAGTGAGGTGCACTGGTGAGGTATTCAACAGTGAGG
>JAOUQT010176098.1:0-30069 GCA_025769995.1 Xyliphius kryptos
ATTCATTTGCGGCAACAAAATATTTAAACACTAACTATAGTCTGCATACTCAACACCAGACCTGCATTGTACAGCCCAGTTAGAAATCAATGTAAATACGTAATTATCATACTCATTAAAAAAAATCATGCATAAATGTGAATAAAAATGAATTCATAGCTTGAGAATGAAGACAAAGCAGGAGAAATACAATGCTTTTATTTTGAATTATAGTCAGCCCATTGGCTGTAACAGTCCCGGTTTTATGTGGCCCCTGAGTTCTGGTTTACACTGTTAGACAATGAAAACAAAAGAGTTTTAGAAGACAAATTTAAACTGAACTTAAATAAACTGGGGAACATGGTTAATTCTCAAGTTATACTACTGATTCTAATTTGGTTACATTCAAATCAGAGATGTAGATTTTTTTCTTATGTCTGACTATTCTTTTACAGGCAAAATAGTACAATTGGTATTTTCGATGACATATTCCAAGTGCCATCAATGTTCTAATTGGAAAAAAAAACTTGGAATGTTCTCTATGGTTAACAAACTACACACACTCTACACACAATTGGCACACCATAATGCATGATTACAAATCCATTATTTACAAAAATGAACATAATAATACTTTAATGTCTGTGTCTGTTTATCTATACATGTATGTACATAAATGTGTGTGCATTCAAATTTTTTAACGTAAACTCAGAAAATTGTTCAAAGTGTTGTTCCAAAGTTCAACGTGTGCATTGCTGATCACATCTAAGTTTGAGTAACAAGGGTTTTCATTTACCATGTGAAGAAATCTGAACTGACAGTCATGTCAAACCTGAAATCTCAACCAGTGTTTATGAGAACATTCATCAGTAATCTAACATGTAATCAATAGGAAGTATAGTAGCCAATAAATAACTTTTTAAATCTTCATTTAAGGTCCGAGCGGCACGGTGGCTTAGTGGTTAGCACGTTCGCCTCTCAGCGCTGGGAATTCCCGGTTCGAATCCAATTCTGGGTGGAGGTTCCATGTCCTCCCCGTGTCCGCATGGGTTTTCTTCGGGTTCTCCGGTTTCCTCCCATAGTCCAAAAAGATGAATTCCAGGTAAATTTAATGCTCTAAATTGCCCTGCATAGTGTGTGAGGATGTGAGAGTTTGCCTAGCAATGGATTGGATGTTCTCCCCTGGAAGGGCATGGGGAGCCCAACCCCAGCGGAAGATAATGGATGGATGGTTGATGGATGATTTAAGGTCCCGGAATGTATTACTGATAATGATAGCTTAATTATACCAAATTAGTATTCATTAAATATACTTTTTGTATAAAATGCCACTTATGAACAGCCTTATAAATAAATAATTCATAGTTGAACCATTGCACCTGCAGTATCGAGTTCATAAATTTGAACTTTAAAAAAATGGCTCAATTTTAAGAGTAAAAACATCAATGCATTTCGTGTAATTTTTAAATATTATTTATAAAGAACATTTCAAAGAAAACACTGTGCAGATAAGTGACTGCGTTTTAAGCCAAATTTACTTCACTTAAACAACCCATATAATACTGAATTTTAATGTCAAACTATAAAAACAAAAACAGCAATAAATAAAATCGTTTACAGATATCAAAGTTTCAGGCAACTTGTTCTTTGTTGTAAAATGTACAGTACAAATGTATAAGGTAAACTAAAGAACCCTACTGTATGAGAAAACCTGAAACTACATGGCATGCTGCCTCTGCCCACTCACTAGATCGCTGATTGAAACATAGCAGCAGTCTCAGCTCGTTCTCTTAGTTCTCAACACATTTCCGTTTTTTTGGAATGTATCCAAATTAAATGCCAATATCTGTATTAACAGTAAAAGCCAACGCCACAATAAATCTGGCATCGAGTGGATTACGTAACACACAGAGACGTTAAAATGCCACAACAGATTTGGGGTTTTGTTAACACGCATGATTTTTTGATTATTCATCTCTGGACTCTCTGTTGAGCCTGGCACGCTCCTATTGCGTGACAACAGCTTCTAACAACATTCTGCGGTCTGCTGAAACTTTAATACTTTAACTTCAGCATAAAAGGTGCTTCAAATGTTAGAATTATTGTAATATGCAAATAATTAAATGCTCTGTTCTTTGTTTAGTCAGTATCAATGTCTATCTAAAAAAGAATTGTCCTTTCAATAAAAAAAAATATATACAAAAGTCTGTACATTATAAATAACAGGTATAATAACTTTTGCTGTTTAGTTATCCATCAGAGGTACTGAAAGTCCTTATCCGGATGGATTGTCTGATCCGGTCTCCACTTGCACGGACCTCTTTAGCTATAAAATAGTAGCATATGGCATCTAGGCAGCATGTGATGTTGGCCAGGCTCATAGCCACCTGCACAAACAGGGAGATGTTTTGCACAGAAATGCACTCTGTGATAGTTTGGCTGCGCACAAGATACTGAAGAAATATTGCCACGTGACACGGCGTGAAGGGCACAAGAAAAGCACACAGACTGCTCTGGATAATCCGGATGCCAGCTTGTCTCTCAGGACTTGTGCTTGTTTTTGAATCTCGCAGGGCACGGATGCTTAGCGCTGAACATGTTATTAGCACCATAGCAGGAAGCAGGAAACCAAAGACCTCCAGACAAGCAATAAGCGCAGGGTGCCATCCCTTCTCAGAAAACTCGTGGAAGCAGTGGAATTCTGTATTGCCCGGCTTACGGAAGGTGTAGACAGGCAAAGTTGCTGCTGTCACAACTATCCAAATCACCACGCACACAATCACAGCCCTTTTTTTGGAACGTTTGTATTTAGCATGAAACGGGTGGCAAATGGCAATGTAACGGTCCACTGATATGACCACAATTATATAAATGCTCCCATACATTGCCAGAAAGTATAAGCTTTCCAGAAAGGAACAGAATATTTTCTTGTCAGATTTCCAAAGGTTGTTGGAAGCATGCATCTTAAAAGGCAGCTGAAGAAGCAAGAGCAGGTCCATCAGAGCCAAGTTGGTCATGTAGATGGTGGATTCTGTCCATTTCTTAAGAAACTTGCAGAACACCAGAAGTGCGATGATGTTTAGGATGAGACCGAATACAAAAATTGGAATGTAGATAACCAGCTCCAGAGACTGAACAAGATTATTCACCTCAACTTTATTACAATTTCTGAAAAAAAAAGAGGTTTTTAGAAGTCTTTTTATCTCCACTTTTCTCACACCTACTCAATGTTAGTGTTAGAGCGATATGAGTATAAAGCAGGATGAGCAATACTGCTGAATGTTACATCATTGTTGAGTTTACTTCAGGATTGCTGTCATCAGAAATGTGTCACTTAAAATTAGTTTGTTTGGGCAACAAAGTCAAATTTTATTTTGGGTTGCATCCAAATTAGATTATTTTAAATATTCTGAGTAAAAGAACATATAACATTTAAATACGCATGCAGTTAAGTTCTATACAGTATGGAAAAATAGTCATTTCCTCAGAACATAAACAAAAACTGTCATAACTGAATTGCATCGTAAAGACTTACCTCTGAGTTTCATTATTCATAGTTTTCTATTTGAAAATGTGGGTATCCTGCGAAAACAGATTCATTAATTGTTTATTGTTATATTGCTAAAAAAAACGGAGATTAGCAACTGGCAGAATAGCATTCATTAAAACATTTAATTACAACAAAAAGTACAACTATAAATAAAGATTATTTATTTCAAGAGGTTGATATCTTAACATCAACAAATTCCATCATTCATACTACAGTTTATAATTCTTCAAAATACATCATGGTAATTTGACATAACACAGTTTATGTAGTACACTTTAGAACAACTTTCAGCCATCATGTGAACATGACACTCACAATGCGCTGAGGTTTTTTTAACCACAAATGTTTTACTGACATCTGCATAGCAAAATACCAGATGTGTCAATAAAATTAAACAGTTATTAAATGTTGTAAACTGTAATAGTGGCGACAATTAAATGAACAATATATTTTTAATTAACATGTTAAATATAATTAAGGACACTGCTCACATTAAATTGAAACTAAAATATGAATCAGAGTCACGCTTCATGTTCATCTTCCTCTTTTTGCAGTGTACACATTATTGGTATTAATAAAATTTAGAAAGACTTTCTGCATAATTTACAAATGTGTCATATTAGTCATATGTATGTCTCTTGACAGGCCATATGGTTTCAAATTCTGACTTGCATTTATTCAGTCTACAAAATAAAAGTGTTTATGACTATTTATTAAACACTTTTTATTAAACCAACACTTTCCAATTAATTCAAGTTGTAATTGAATAAAAACTTTGGTTAAAAGTTAAAATTAGTAGTTTTTTCTTAAAATTCGGAATATTAAATAACAGATTTAATGTTTATTTTTTCGTTCAAACATGATAATTTAACAGTAGTTCACTGGTTTAGTGTGCACAAGCTACAGACATGTTTTAAAGGGAAAGTCTAGATAGTACATTTAAAAATCCAGTTGTGTTCAGAGGTAAGGCTCATTTGCAGCGAGTTAATTATCTTTCAATGATGAGCAGCTACATTTAACAAAATGAAGGCAATTGTAGAACAGGTTTCAAGCTATTTACTTGAAAAAACATAAAACAAAATGTTCACAGAGCCGTATTTTAATACATTCAAAACATTTACAATTAAATTGGTTTTGTTTTGCACAATGATGCCATTGGCATGATGAATGCCACACATATCAACTTTTTAAATTTGGCTTTCTAATGCCACTTAGCCTCCTTATTTCATATAAATATAAATAAAAAAAAAATCATCCTAATTATTTTATAATACCTAAAGTATCCTGTGTAGATTCTGATAACCTTTTAATTAACATTTAGCTACATTTATCTTGCAGTGTGTCACAGTTTAAATAATATAAACTTTTGTGAGAAAATTCAGTTTTTCGTTATAAGTGTGAAAACCTCCTTCAGATTAAAAACAGGAACTACATATCGTTAAACAAAATTAAAATCGACACAAACACCCAACCACTTCTTGTTCATTTTCCATGTTTCTGAAGTAACAATAAGCCTCTTTATAAAACTTTGGTTTGTACAAATAGTGTGTTCACTTACCTAGTGTGCAAGCGATCTGAATCTGTTACTGTCCTGAAAGTAGACTGCGGTGTCAGATGAAAACACTTCTTCTTTTAAACTATGTTACCACATCCTTGCCAACAGACACCTACTTATGATGTCCTTAGCTGTATAACCTGCAAGACTTGTTTAGAAAAACAAGTTTATGTCAATCAGGTATAAATGTCAATTATGCAATTTTAATCTGAGTGACAGGTTGATTGGTTAAATTAATTTTTAGCATAGCCAATGCAATCTACATGGACCTATGTGAACAATTGCACAATCGAAAGAATAAATAACCCTCGTAGCAAGCAATTACTGACATCGTGTGTTTATATATTGTGTGTGGCAATTTGTGAATTTTGTTTAACTTGTTGCTTTACGTTTATTCTGCAACGCCTTTACACTTAGTCTTTATACCAGAGTTGTGTGACTAATGATGATAGTCAGCTTGTTATGTGTGGAATGCTACCAGTAATCCATCTTAAAAAAACTTTCACTTCATTGCACATTCAGGTCCAGTACAATGTAGTTCAACAATGACTCGATTTTCAGTGAAAAAGTGAGTTTCACAATTAAAAACCTACAATTTGTAAAAAGAAATGTTTTATCTGTAATTTCATATAATCCTTTTTTTTATGATTGTTGATTTTGATATTCAACTGATACTATTACATGAACAGAAAAGTTGCTTATAGTAACAGTTATAATAATCGCTGTTTAAGAAAGCACTGAAAATTGCTCTGAACAAATGGTAAATAAAAACCTTAGACACCAACCCCAACTATAACACTCTGACTCACTCAGAAAGTGTTTACGCTTACCAATAAAACTTGACTAGTACCCACAGACATCATCCCACGGTGAAACACAAAACAGACACCACACAATGTGTTGTGTATAAGTAAATAAATGGCACTGAACCATAGCCCATACAGTCCAAATGTGCCTCCAAAAGTTTATTTATGGCCTTAATGCCACATTATTTTGTTTTACATGCAATTAATATGGAAGTAAATTAATTTTAATGTTCCTGTAGAAAATATTTAAGGGCTAACAAACCTCTGCATTTGATCATTTTGCATATTTGGCAATGGGTGGGGTGTATGAGGAAGCACATGATTCTATTGTTGAAAAAAATGTGCCAAGTAAGATTTTTGGCTAATTATGATGTAGGCAAGTAAAAAAGACACCTCAGAGACTTGATATACACTATGGACTGAAAAGCATTTCTACATTTACTGATTTTAATAATACAATTTATAACACAAATATTTAATTAACAGCAATAATACTCACAAATACAAAAACAGTGCTTTCATTCATTACAGGGATAGACGTGGCATGATTGATCCTAAAAACACAATATCCACTGTAAAGTATGGAGCAAAAAAAGCATGAATGCTGTTTACATGATCTCCCAGTGTGGATTTTCTTCAGGTGCTCCTATTTCCTCCCACACTTTGAGGACGTAATTCTGGTGAGTTGTAGATACACCCAGGAAAGCGCACCATCCATGTTTTAAGACTTTGGGAGGCAGAGTAGAAAAACTTTTAACTGTAAATTTCATAAAATTGACCACACACTATCGTAATCCACCATTATGCTTCACAGTTTTCGAGAGACTGCTATCTGCATGGCGATCTTTATGTCTGTTCCTAACCGACCGTTGGCGTTTGCTGCCAAAATGCTCTATTTTAGTGTATGTTGACTTCAGCACAATTTCCTGTAACGTCTAAAAAATGCAGAGGGTTTATTTAAGCTTTTTGGCCCTTCACAACAAAGCAAACCTCTTTTAACATACAAAAGAATAGATTATGTTGCTGAAGAGATCTGCGATCTGTTGATCTGTTAACCTTCCTTAATGTATGCAAAGTGCGTCAAGTTGACACAAAGTAAAGTTTTAACATCACCAGTTGGTTTACAATTGGTTAGTTAAAACTGCTTAGGTAATTTCTTGTAAACACTTCCTGTTTTCTGGTCTTTCATTCAGTAAGGAATGAGTAAGATCATTGGTCTGAGATGTTATCTTGTATTTAGACCTTAATGGAAAAGGCTGTCATGACTAAACATGAGATTCACATAAATCAGATAAACTTCAAAACAGAAAAAGAGGACTGGGAATATACTTCTTTTAGCCCAATATCCTCAGCTATTGGCTCTACCAGAAGTCATTAAAGGATGTCATCGCCTAATTTGCATCATAGCCAATTTTGTAATTTAAGTCATAGAATAAAGAAAAAAGTGAGTAAAAACATGTAAAAAACACGTAGTTGTGATGAATATGTCACAACTAGAAATAAACTATTATAAGTCCCCTACTGTCCATGAAGTTTAATAGAACGTTCCCAACAACTTCGGAACGTTGAGAGTGGCGGTTGTCATAGCAATAAATACAAGGGCCGTCACTTAGAACGTCTGATCAATTGTGTACAGACGAAGTTCATGTTGAGTTACAGAACGTTCCTGCAGATTGTGAGAAGATCGTTTAAGATTCCACAAGTAAGTTCAGGTAATAACACTGAAATGTTATACTTTTTACTGGGATATAATGTCGCTTTAAATATGAATGCAGTGTTGGACAAGCTACTTGTAGTGATGTAAAATTTAGTAAGCTAAGCTATTAGTTACTCGACAATAAATTAAGCATCACTACCAAGAAGCTATTACCCAGAAATATAGCATGTGTGGTTACACAAAAATAGCCAAAGTGCCTTAATACATTGTACCAACCTGTAAGGTATTGACACTGTGTTACTGCATATTCACATCCCGCTCTGTAATTAGGGGGTGGGGTCAATGGCAGATTTGGGCACATGCAGATTACTTGCAATGTGAATGTGGAGCGATGCAGGTCTACTCTGAATGTACGACTGTGCACTGAGAGTGTTGTGGGCGCACAGCAGAACCCGCTGCTCACTGATGACAGAAACTAAACATGTGTTTACTTTCTCGAAAAATCTCAAATAACACCAAAAAAAGTTGCTAGATTTGTCGCTTTTTTAAATACTAAGTGGCTAGAGGGTCAGAAAAGTCGTTAAATATGACAAAGTCACTAAGTTGGGAGCACTCTGTTAGATTCTACACTGAAGGCCATATGTCTACATCTACATATGGCCAAGAATTTCTTAAACCGTTGTAGTATTAATAGTTTTTCTTGTTTTAAATGAAATATTTTTAATTTTAATTAGTGTTGTGTCAGTATTTGTGCAAGAAAGAAAATTTGGCCTGAATTAATTAAATAAATTATGTTAATGAAGAATTGAATTAATAATGTTGAGAAATTAGTTTAAAAATGACAAAATGACTTCCACGTTTAATGACATAAAATGACATCCACATATAACCTAACCCTGGAAAAGCAGGTTTTGTACTTCAGGCCAACATTTACCATTATTATGTATTCTTTTCTGTTTGTTTAGGTATGCAACAGTGAAACAGGCAGGAGATATGAAACTTTACTTCTGCATTTAATACACAGTTGTGCAAGAATTATTGCTTATGCATGTTATTGATATTTTTTTAGGCCAAATAAGCAAATTATAAAAGATTAGTGATAAACAACACTTTTTTATATACACTGCTCAAAAAATAGCTGGAACACTTACACAATGTTACTCCCAAGTCAAGCACACTTGTGTGAAATCAACCTGTCCAGTTAGGAAGCAACACTGTTATTAAATTTCAGTTGCTGTGCTGTTGTGCAAATGGAACAGACATTTCCTATGTTCTTATCCTTTCTGGTTGAAGTTTTGGTCACTTTTGCATTTGGTCAGTTCTCTCACCATAGAGGTAGCATGAGGCGGTGTCTACAACCCACACAAGTTGCTCAGGTAGTGCAGCTTATTCAGGATTCCAAATCCAGACCTCCATGGGATAATTATTTTGATTTACATTTTGATGTTCTTTTGTTCTCAACTCATTCCACTATCTACTAAATAAAGAATTTCAACTGAAATATTTTTTCATTAATTGAGATCTAGGATGTGTTATTTTAGTGTTCCCTTTTTTTTTTTTTTTTTGAGCAGTGTACGTCCTTTTGGTGTCATTTAATTTGACACTTAATTTAATTATCATAAAACAAAATGAAACTTTAGCTAATTCAGATTAAACATTAGAGGATTCCTATTTAAACTGTATGGAAAAAGAGCAAGTGGTAAATATTTTGATAAGAAATGCAGCCAAAACAAACAACAGGACAAAAAAGTTGTTTCCATAACCAGTTGTTTCAGAATTTGCCATTAAAAAGTTGTCCAATTTAAATTAGCGCCTTATAGACCAGGCAACAAGTCAGTGTATTGCACAGATGAACCATAAAATGATGCAAAAGGTTGGGCTTAGTGGCTAGCACGTTCGCCTCTCAGTGCTGGGGGTTCCAGGTTCGAATCCTGAATCCTGGGTGGCGTTTCCATGTTCTCCCTGTGTCCGCCTTGGGTTTTTTCCGGGTTCTCCGGTTTCCTTCCAGAGTCCCAAAACATGGTTTCAAGGTTAATTGAATGCTTTAAATTTACCTGTATAGTATGTGTGTGTGTGTGTGTGCCCAGAGATAGATTGGTGCCATGTCCTGGGTGCATCTGCTCAACGCCTGAGATGTTCTCCCCTGGATGGGCATGGGGAACCCCACCACGTCCCTAATAGAAGATTAAACAGAAGATAATGGATGCATGGATGGATGAAAGTCTGTTCCTACATTTGTAAGTTGCTTTGGATAAAAACGTCTGCTAAATGACTAACAGTAAATATGTGGCAATATACTGTACAGCATTCAATTGACCTTGAATCTATGTTTTGGACATGGGGAGAACGTGGAAACTCCACCTAGATATGGATTCACTAAAAGGCAAATGTGTTAACCCTTTAGCCACACACACACCCGTGTAACAGATATTCATTCATTCATTCATCTTCTGCTTATTCCTTTATGAGGGTCGAAGGAGAACATCTCGGGCCCATCCAGGGGAGAACATCTCAGGCGCTGGGCAGATACACCCAGGACAGTGTGCCAATCCATCCCTGGGTACACACTCACTTATACAGTCACACACTATACAGGGCAATTTAGAGCATTCAATTTACCTTCTTGTTTGTGGAATGTGGGAGGAAACCGGAGAACCCAGAGGAAACCCACACAGACACAGGGAGAACATACAAACTCCACCCAGATAGGGATTCGAACCGGGAATCCCCAGCACTGAGAGGCGCTTATCGTGCCTGTGACAGATATATTAATTGAAAATACGGAATTAATTGATTTGTTTATTTGCCAAATACGGTAGGAGTCTGTATTTTATGGGACGGATGGCAACTTTAGATGTGGAGAATAAATTCCTCTGTTTGTAATGCACAAATAGATCAATTATCACTTATGTATTTTACTTTACAATGTTGCGGACAAAATGAAAGAAAATGCCTTGAGTCTGGGGTTTTAAGATGACAATAACGTCCAGACTGTTAAAGTTGAGGAATATATAAGTGTGAAGTATAAAAATTATATTGAAACCAGTTACTATGTCGAATGAAAGAAATGCTGTGGTCAACGGATCTTTATACATCCGGGTATTTTTAGGAGCTTCGTGGTCACGTGATACTTTCTCAGCCATCTTGTGGATACGCAAAGAGCGACAACTTGCACCTAAACTCAGCGCTGTCAGTTAAAGCAGAGGTAAGACAGCGAGCTTGGTGGAAAAGGTTTTAATAGTAAATAATAGGTGACTGGGTAAAATGTTGTATTCATTCAGTCATACACCACGCCTGAAGCTCTGAACGGGTTAGTTTGGAATGTTGTTCCCGGCATGCTGGCTTCGTGGCCTTGAGGCCTCGGGCTCGATTAAGACAGGCTACCGTACATCAGTGAAGTGAGGCTTTGGCGTTTGCCGGGGCAGCTTATGCGTTTAGCTGAAACACTTTGTAGCAGGCCGCGGGAGAATATAGTTGTTTAGGGATGCCTCGGGCATGTTTGAGCCATTGACACACGTCAAGTGCATATTTACGTGACGTGTCCATCCTTTATCTTTAAAGCTACGTGAGCAGTTTGAACTCTTGGCGAGCTCTCGTTTGAGTTACATTCGGGCTGCGTTCCAAACCGCAGAGTGCCGCACTAAACTGCATTTCTGGAAAGTAATAAGCATGTTATTTGTACAGGTAGTTTGGAGTGTTGTGACAGAAATACCGATTTTGGGACGCAGGCTCAGTCATGGCTGGCTGCTCGAGTTAGCTGGGAAGCTAGTCGTGTAAATCGGAACGTGTGGAAATACACGACAGCTGGAAGCAAGTCACCGAGGCGCTGGTTGAACTTTTACTGCTCAGGCTAACAGGGTTAGCATCACGGCTAACCATGCTAATGGGAGCTTTTGAATCACTTAAATCGTCAGGATGAGGTGTAAATAGTTCGTACGAGCGTTTGAATTGTAACCTGACTTGTCGGACGGTTCTAGTCTATTCGAATAGACTGTATACACCTGAAATACTGTTCAATGTTACAGAATGGCCGCTTTTACGACATTCACTGTAGCACATGTCTGTCTACCTGGACATCTGCGTGCACTCCCCCTGTCGCTATTTTACACTATATCTTTGTCCCTACAACTTTTAAACGTGTTTTCGAGCCGTTCACTAGCCCCAGAGCCTAAGATGGGTCTAATTCGCGAAGCCAAAAGTCTTGTAGTTCTATTTAAAGTAAATATAAAAGTTTACTTAACATCAATTCTCGCTGTAAGGTTATCTTAAAACAACCCACACCATTTAGCTTTTACTATAAGGGAGTGAACAGGTCTGTTAATTGATCTACACTTGATGGGCTCATTCAAAACGTGTGTAACTGCCAGAACCATGTTGTAGAAATTCCTAGGTCCCCTTTATATTTATTTAGTTAATGACTTAAATTACAGGGGTTTGATTGCATACTATGACAAAGTTTGTGTTCGCTTTGAGCTATTAATAAGCAGACAGCATAGAACTTAATCTGTTAAGATTTCATTTGAATCTGTAAAACTCAGCAATCTTCGTGTAGTAATGTGTAAGTGTGATTTATCTTTGTGATCCTCAAATGCTACCTAATACTTAAAATAACAGGAGTATGTCTCTTTACTTTTATTGGATTTGGTGATTTAAGATGCAGGTGGCATGGTGGCTTAGTGGTTAGCTTGTTCAACTTTCAGCACTGGGGATTTCTCGTTCGAATCCCAATCTGGGTGGAGTTTCCATGTTCTCCCCGTGTCTGCATGGGTTTCCTCTGGGTTCTCTGGTTTCATTCCACATTTCAAAAACATGTATTCAAGGTAAATTGGCTGCTCTGAATTGTCCCTATAGTCTGTGTGCGTGTGTGAGAGAGAGAGAAAGGGAGTATGTATGTGCCCAGCGATAGATTAGCGCACTGTCCTGGGTGTATTTGCTCAGTGCCTAAGATATTTTCCCCTGGCTAGAGGATTAAGTGGAAGATAATGAATAAATGATTTAACATGCCTAATCTCAACTCTTGACACATCTCAAGTCACACTTCTATTCCAATCTTCCAGTCAAGTTTGATTTTCTGTCGTTGATGCTTAACATTTACTCCAGTGACCTGTATCATTCTTCCATTTGCGGACTGAGACAATAAGCAGCTGCTTTTAATGTACATAGTCTTGTGAAAAGTTCAAATTGATTCTCTGACTTGCCCATTTTTATTTGTAAAAAAGCAGGGACATGTTTGTTGGTAAAAAGCTAGCTTCGTTCACATTGCAAATTTATAAAAAGATTGAATTTTTTTACTTGGATGGTAACTCATGTTTGCTTTACATTTTGTTCAAGAAGATAAACATTCAGATGAACGTAATCGGGTCAAATAGGAGTAAAAAGCAGGGTGACTGCTCTGGCTGTAAAATGCATATGGTTAAGTTGTAATCCAATTATAGCTTCTGCCTAAAAATCTCGATGTATGTTGCTTTTGAGTAATAAATGATGGTTACCAACATTATTAGAAAATGCAATAATGTATAATTGCACGGATATTCTACAACATAGGTTTCTGTGTTTACAATCCTAATTGTCATGTATTGTCTGTGCTATGAATAAAAAAGGTTCGATTTTGTTTTCGAGGTAATACAAATTAAAACATCTACTCAATGTGTCTCTGTAATACTAACAATAGATTTTACTACAGGAACAGTCAAACCAACCAGAGCCTCCAACACAAAGCAGCCTAATAGACTGCTATTGTTGCTTATCCCAGTAAATGTGAACAGCCATGTGCGTGAGTGATGTAATGGTTTGCAAAAGGTTTTTATATTTGCTTGTACACACAAAGATGTATGCATTGGGTTTTTAAAGGATTTCAGCCTGGGATGTAGTTTCATATTGTGTGTTATACATTTTAAATTTTCTAACAGTATTCTGTTGTGGTAGAAAAAGTTAAAACCCCAATTCAATTGAGAGATTTTTGCATAAGTTTGTTTTTTTGTTGTGTGGTCTGACCATAGGTGATCACATAGACAAAGATGACAAAGTATACAGCTGTTCTTTTTTTAATGCTGTTTATACTTAAACCTTGAGTAAGGCCAATTTTTTTTAAATACTCAAGTTACGTCAGATGCCTTATGTGGAGCAAATGTATTGGGGATACCCATTATACCTACATGAGCATGATGGACATCCCATTCTTAGTTGATTCCCTCTTTAAAAAGTTTTCACAGATTTTGGTGTGTGTCTGTGAAAATGTTTGCTCCATACCCTGTATGAGCCTTTAAGTCAGGCTTTAATGGAGAGAGACTTGATTACAATCCACTGTTGTAACTCTGCCTATGAGTGATTAGTAGGGTTCAAGTTCTGGGCTCCGTGCAGGCCAGTTGAGTTATTTTATACTAAACCCAGTCATCCATACTTTTATGCACCTCACTTTGTGCACTTAGGGTCAACAGTGAAACAAAAAAATGACTTCCCAAACTGCTCCCTCGAAGTTGGAAAGACACAGTTATCAACAATGCATGGCAGAGTGCTGCATTTTTGTACCCTTGTCAATATGATTGAATAAAACACTTATTACTGTTTAGTTTTAGAATCCTAAATAAAACCTAAAAAAAAAAGCTCTACAGCACTGGCCTGATTTTTTTAATATACATTGTGTCCATTGAATAGAACATTTAAATAAATTTTTTTAAGGCAATATGAAGCTAGCAGCATAGTCATGTCAGAAATCTGTCATGTGCTTTCTGACTCACAACATACTATGCTAATGTTATTCACATGCTACTTGAAAGTTATTACAACTGTACATTTACTGTATATAAGTTAACCGGTGAGCCGGATGACTGTACGTAACCTGGGAAAACAAGTGCTTGCATTTCACTTATGCAATCAGATGACTCTACATCTCCAGTTAAACTGATGACTTGTCTGACATCCACTTGGTCAACAGACTGTATATCATTTGGCAGTTAAATAGATGACTTGGCCTATATGCAGAGTTTGTGAAGTAAATAATATTCATGACCACTGAAAAATTCTGTATAATTATGTGATCTAAATGGTTGTTTAGCTTTTAAATCCTGCAAATAAATATTTTTGGACTACAAATCGATACATGATTGTGCCACTGTGTTACATAACAAAAAAGAAAATCTATAAAAATAATAAACTAAAAATATCCTAATGCTTTTAATGCTATCTGGGTGGCCTGGTACTGATCTGAAGCCTGTCAATGGGGAACCTCTGGTTCAGGGCTTTCCCTTCCGAGAACATAACTTTGTTTTGAAATTGAAGTGTGGGCAACAGCACAGCTATTTAAGCAATGTCCTTACTAAAAATATTTAGGTTCACTTTTCGAGTTAATTAATGAACAATAAAATAGTAATGGCCAATCAGAATTCATCCAACTTTACATTGGGTCACTTTTAATATGACAGGGTTTGTTTTATAGTCTTGTCATTGATGATTAAAACAACAGTGCATTTGATTCTGTAGTTTAACCAAACAAATCCATGCAAAATAAAAAGCAGGATCCAAACAGGCAGCTCTTATTGCACCAATGACGTAAAAGATCACGTGAGTTAGATGTCTAACCAAAGTTTTACCAAAAACAATTCAGGTCCAGCTGGTGTCTTAACTACGGTCAGAAAAATGATCAACTGCTAGTGTTAGATTTTTATGTATGGTAACCAGTAGGCTTGCTAGCATTTAAGCTCGTCCCAGGCAATTAATAAAACCAATAGAAGGGAAAGGACTTTGGTTTAATTGCAGCATTAATTTCTACTGGTTGCTGATCAACCAGCTTGAAAAAAAAATTAGTCCTTGAAGATTGCCCCATAAATGGCATTTTATTTTGTTTTGTTTTTGTACCTCTGGGCAAAATGTACAGCAGTTTTAGGTCATCAGTATTAGTCTTTCTGAACAGCTGACACAACTGTAGTTCTGTTGCTGATTACAGAACATTGATGTTCACCAAGGTGACTGCTCACATCATCATTATACAGTAATTATTATTCTTGGTTCCTTAACTTAAAATAATTTAAAACCAATTGTTTTGATCACTGTCTTAATTGTTTTCATTTATTTAGAATTCAAAATTTGTAATTACTTCAGCCGCATAAGTCAATTAAATTCTGTCTTTTTTTGAAGCCGGGGGAGTTGGGGAGGACGAAAAACAAAAGCTATTCAAATTTAGTTTTAACCAGTATTTCAATGTAAATATTTCCTATTCAGACCATGTGTACATGCAAAGAAAAGTCTTGTATCTACTGGAGTGTTTCCAAGGCAGTGGTAACATGTTTTATATTATTAATTTCTTTGGGATATGTCATGAATTTCAAACGTCTATTTGACAGTTTTATGTTGTTATAATTATTGTTAATCTATATTCTACTTGCTCCTTGTAATAAGTAAGTTTGCTGACAGTTTATTAAAAAACCGTGAAGATTATAGATAGCAAAATGGGTGTCTCTTTCACTTTCTCATTCTTTATTATACATGCAAGTGTGTGTTTATAAAAAGCTCACTGAAAAAAAAAGTTTGATTAGATATCACTCTGCTGTTCTATGCTGATATTGGGACTGAATATCTTCCTTTGTCTCATACCTTATTTTATCGATTGTTGCGTTTAAATAGGCTAAAAACTGAAGTATAATTTTGTCAAAGCCAAGATTTGGCATATTACTTGTAAGAGATAGCGCTTTCACCTCACATGGTTTAGATCACTGGGATAAACGAAAGTCCTTACAATGTGGTGTTTCCCAACCCTTACTGACCTTGTAACTATTCTTGCTTTCTATTCATGACTGTTCAGATGTTAAACTAAGAACGTACCCTATGTAGTGCACATTTGCAAGAAATAAACTGCCTGGCTAGAAAAATGTCCATGTTTATATTTAAGGGACTTAAGTTTTGTTCTCCGTTTGCTGTTATGACTCAATGTTACTGGTTTTATACAGGTGTCTAAGAACAAGGTTTCCTTTTTGGGCAAGTCCTTAAAATAGCTTTAGCTACAGCAGCAGTCTAAATGTTGGGGACAGTCTTTAAAAAGGACCAAAATATATCTTTATTTAGTTTTTCATAATTTATTTAAAACGTACAATTAAGGTTGTCATTTAAAACAATAACCAAAAATCTAAGTAAATGTGAGTTAACAAATAAAAGTTTTTTTTCTGTTCTTTTTTTAAGTTCTCTAACTTTTTAAAACATGGGGTTTGTATGTAACTTTCGTAAACCATAGATTGTTGGTTAGTTTGCTTTTTGGGTTGCCGCAGCATAAAGGTCCACATTTTTGACTTGGGACAGTTTGGCTAAATTCTACACCACTCATTGCAGTAACGAAACAAAGTTGTATATATTGTATCTCTCTTTCATTTTTATGAATTTATTTATATATTTGTGAAGTTATATAATACAAAGGCACTGAATGATAACATAATCTAATATTCTCCCCCTTCGTTAAACTTTTTTGTCCTCTTAGAACCTCATTAGCTTGTATTACACCAGAAGTAAAAGTCATTTTAGGAATATTAACCCATGTGGACGTGATACTTACTCGCTGTTGCAAATAATGCCTAATTGACATGCTCTGATTTGCCCATTGTACCTCGTTCCAGGGATGTTCTATGGGTTTTAAATTTAGGGAATAGGAAGATGATTCATGACTAGAAGAACATTGTCCTTCAAAAAGCACTTTTGTAATACAGTACGATTTCATACAAGGAAGCTTTAAATGTATAAGGACAGGTGTGTGTGAAATGAGTTCTGCAAAAATGAGTTTAAAAATGTAAGCATGTAAAATTAGTTTGTTTTAAAATCCTGAATGTTTTTGCTCGTCAACATTTATACAACTTGCCACTGGACATCGCATGAATGTTAGCCTCAAAATACATGCAGGGTTTTTTAAATTAGTAATATCACTGCATACAGAAAAGCCATTCACTGAATTTTTTTTTCCTTTCTATTTTCTTCAAACTTATCTAGAAAAAAATGGCAGAAACCCAGACACTTAATTTTGGACCAGAATGGTAAGCATTGCTAACATTTTGTATTATATTACTTTTACTTTAAATATAAAGTGTAAATAGAATTTTTTTGTACTTTTTTTTTTTTATTAGGCTTCGTGCTTTGTCTGGTGGAGGAGGGAGCAGCATTGTGGCCTCTCCACCGCTCTCGCCTGCGTTGCCAAAGTATAAACTTGCAGACTATCGCTATGGGAGAGAAGAGATGTTAGCACTTTATATAAAGGATATCAAGGTAGGTGGTGAACTATGGATAAAGGCCCTGCTTGATCTCTGGTTGGTTTTCTGTGCTTTTATTTACAACTGTACAAACTTAACTTGTTTTTGGTACAATGTTAAGTTTAAAAAACAGAACATGATCACAGTTTACTTAAGATCAGACCAAAGGCATATTAAATCTTTAGATGTCTGTCTGTTATATAACTTCTTATTTGTTGGGTTTTTTTTTCATTTGCTGCTTCAGATTCCTATAGATTTACATGACAAGGATTTTCTGCCTATTTTACAAGAAGAACCCCTTCCCCCATTGGCTCTTGTTCCATTTACAGAGGAGGAACAGGTAAGATGTCACGTCATTTGTTTAGTTGTACATGATTTACTTCATGTATTCAAAAGAATCTTATTCTTATAGTGTGAGAAACCAAAACGGTTTAAGGATTAGTTGTTTATTGTTTTTTATTTCCAAATCTGTCATTGTAGGTTTAGGGGCCAGAGGTTATGGTAGATGATGTGAGTGAATAGATCTTCCTTGTTGTTTTTTTGTCCAGTAGAAAAAGTGCATGAGGGTGTGGAAAGTGCAATTGTGCGATTTACTGTACACATGAGTTTAGCAAGTAATCAGACATTTTCAGAAAGCTTAAGACCAGAAAGGCAAGTGGTTTGTTGAAATTCACAAGAACAAAAACTTGAGCTTGCAGGTAGCAGCAAGCACGATTGAGCTCCGGTGATGATTTGTATTAAGATGGACTTAAATGTATGAATGTTTGGTGTGAATGATTGTGGAAACCTGTTTTTAAAAAAAACTTATCCATTGTCAAAAGCAGGATGTAGGTCAATTTAACAGTCATTTCTAGTTAGGCATAGCATTTTGGTTTAGTTTCTGTTGAAATTCATTTGTGGCCCTGTATTAAACTTCTTTTTTTCTATTTTTTTCCAAGCCCTGACTTGCTTAAAAAAATTAAGAAAACAAAAATTAGTGTTCTCTAAGACTTTGTGCCGAGTGCTTTATTATTTAACATAAGCCCATACAGCACACATGATGCACCAGGGTGTGTTTGTTTGCCATACAAGGAAAGAATAGATTTAAAATGAAGCTTGACTATTTATATTTCTTGATTTGCAGTCAAAGGAAGAAAAAAAACAAAACTACACGGTACATACATATTCAGAGTGATTTTGGACCGCTCATATACAGTGTTGCTTTAGTTTGTTGAGGTTCGTAAGCATCTCTCTTAGTGTCTTGGCATTTTTTTGGGTAAGGGTTTAAACTTTTTGCCTGAGCCTTTGCAACAGTTTAATTCTGTTGTAGATTTGATGTGCTATGGGATCATTGTCCTGTTGCATGACCCAGTTTTTAACAAGCTCAAGTAATTTGTATGAATTACTCTTAAGTCTAAAATAGATTTGAATACTTTGGTTTATAGAGGATTTTGTTGCTGACTTAATAAATGCAAGATGCCCAAATGTCATGGTGGCAAAACAAACCTCAATCTTTACACTCACTACTGTGTTTCACGTTGGTATGGTGTGTTGTGCTGATGTGCTGTATTTGTGTTTTGTCAAATGTGGCACAGTGCATTGTTTTATCATATCCACTTTGGATTTGGCTGTCAAAATGTAATCGTTTCAGAAGTCTTTTGATTTGTTTAGATTCAGTCTTGCAAAATGTCTTGCCATGTTCTTTTTAGAAATAAGAGACTATTCCCTGGCAAAACTTTGGAACAAGCCATATTTAAGTATTTTACTGTTATCCCCTTGAAACGTTTTTTTTGGGTCAATTTCTGAGTTTTACTTTGACTGAACTTAAGGTAAATTTACTGGTATGGTAGCTTTGGATAAGACAAATGGTCTGCTCACTGGAAGGATTGGCAGCTCTTTTAACGTTTGCCACTTATCCTAATAATCCTAAACATTTAGAACTGTTTATACGCACACTTATCCAGATGGTGGTATGGTAGCTCGGTGGTTAGGTTGTTTGGCTAGCAATCTTATTGTTGTGGGTTCAAATCCCAGGTCCTCTGAATAACCCTATGAGTTCTTGAGAAAGACCCTTAACCCTCATTGCTCGAGGGTTCTGTATCAATCCTGTGTTCTGGCCCCAACCATCAAGTTGAGGCACCTGTAAGTCGCATTGGATAAAAGCGTTGGCAAAATGACCAAATATTATTATAATATTTATAATAGGAATAGGATTAGCACCACTTGACTGGTTGCTGTAAGCATGTACCTGCTGCCTTTTATATCTGGCATAAACTACAAGTTAATGATTATTAAATCTCTGAATGTTAAATAATCTTAAATGTATAAAATAACGGACTAATAATCATGCCCAAACAAATTAAAATTTTTATTTTTAGTATTTTTCTCTTGGATGTTATCCAGCAATTTGTTTCTTTAAAAATGACAATCTTTCTAAATTACAAGAAACACTTTTGATTTTGGTCCCTTTCTGTCTTACATGCTCTATTTGGACTGAAACATTTCCTCGCGTAAGTGCTTTAGATCCTAAACTACTAACATGTGGTTGTCTCAATTGTAAGTGGCTTTGGATAAAAGCGTCTGCTAAATGATTAATGTAAATGTAAGTGTGTCCACAAACTTCTCATCGGAGTTTTATCTTTTGAAACTTGTTTAACCCTTTTTACACACATCATGTTGAGATTATTAACAATACAAGGCAATCCGCTGAAATAAACACTATTTTTCTGATGATTTGCACTGAATGGTGTCAGCCAGGTGTGAAGTGTCTGGGAAGTAGCTGCTGATGCCAATTCTCTATTATTTAAATGGTTGAGGGTTCAAATCCTAGGTTCACTGAAGTTGCCAATGTGGGCGTTTGAGCATGGCTCTTAAACCACATTGCTACAGGAGCACTGTCTCGGTGTTCTGACCAAACCATCAAGGCTTTGGATAAAAGTGTCTGCTAAATGACGTAATGTAACTAGGTTGTTAAAAAAATGCTCTCAAATATGTGGCACATTTTCTTATGTTCAGATACTTCTTTAGCCAGCAAGTTCCAAAACTGCCCAGCAGAAACTATTGACTTCCTTTAAATGTCGGTTTGCAGGACTAAAATATTTTTACATTTGCCAGATGCTTTTATCCAAATCAACAAACAAGTATACCACTTGATAGTTGGGGTCAGTATACAGGGTTATTCCTGGACATTTGTTGTTAAGGCGATGCTCAAGGAACCACATTGGTAACAACAGTGACTTAAGATTTGAACCATCAACCTTTCAATTCATAGCCCAACACCCTTACCACTGATCTACCACACTCGATGCTATTTTTGTTATTGGTATTGTTATGTAGACCTATAAGATGCCTTGTCAATTCCACTGTCATCATCTGCTACATTTAAATTGATTGTGAAGGACAATATTGTTTGTGAATGGCATGACATTGTGTTTTTCTTTCAAAAAGAGGCAATTTAAACTGCTCAATAGAAAGTACTTATTTTATAAGACTCAAAGTCGGGGCAGCAACAGAAAAAGTCTGATCACCCTGATATTTTAATCAGTGGGGGATTTTAGGATCACTTGCAAATATCCCTCTTTTTAAAAGAAAAACACAATGTCATGCAATTCACAAACAATATTGTCCATTTCACAATTGAGTGAATAGAGTATAACCTTGTATAGAGGCTTATTTTGCAGATAGTACTATTACCAGCAGTCTTCTGCCATAATCTCCTGGTATTGCTGCCAATTCAAGTTAAAGATGTTGGTTGTTAGGACCCCCTTGCCCAATTGTGATGCACAGCCGAAACAACAATATCTTGATAAGTGAGCATAAATGGAGCACAACATTCTAGGTTAGTTTAGTATCTGAAGCATCAGCAGTTGTTGACTTGCTTACAGGCACAAAATGGCCAGAAAGAAACATCTTTCTTTCGAAAGCCATCAGTCTGTTGTTGTGTTAAGGAAGAAAGGCTACTTAATGCGAGATATTGCCAAGAAACTTAAAATATCTTACCATGCCGTAATCCACTTTTTTCTAAGAGAAACACAAACTGACTAACAAGGACAAAAAGAGGAGTGGGAGGCCCGATGCACAACTGTGCAAGAAGATGAATATCTTGCTGTGCAGTTTGAGAAAAAGATGCCTCACATGTTGTCAACTGACAGTTGCACTAAATGGAACCCGTCAAACATCAGTGTCTGCATCAGCGGTCAAGAGGCGACTTCAGGATGCTGGAGGCAGCGTGATGGTCGGGGGATTCTTTGGAGGTGGTAAAATAGATTTATACAGAGCTGAAGAGATCTTAAAGAAAGACGGCTACCACAAGATTTTGCGATGCCATGCCATACCCTGTGGACAGCGATTTGATTGGGGCTAATTTCATCTTGCAATAGGATAATGACAAACACCTCCAAATTGTTTCGGCTATGTTCAAGAAATATGAAGTCAGCCGGAATTCTGACTGTAATGAAGTGGCCACCACAGTCACCGGATCTGCACCCTATTGAGCTGTTGTGGGAGCACTTTTGACCGTATGGTTAAGAGGAAGACTGCATCAAGCCAATCCATGTTGTGGGAGATGAAATCACATCAGATTACTTCAAAAAGTACACCGTCATCATTTTCATTTGAATAAATATTTCTTACTCTGACAATGTCTGCATGTCCTTTTTTCACTTGAAAACAAGAAAATTTCACTGTGATCCCAAACTTTTGTGCGGCAGTATATATTTATTTGACCTTTTAATTTTATCAACCAAAAGTGTTTTTTGTTTTTTTTTTATTGAGTATTTGGTTGTCAAGTATTTGCTACAGGGTAATATTTTTAGTAATTTTAACTAATGAAACATGCCTTTCCTGTCAAGACCTTAATGGGGTAAAAGTTTTGAAGAATTCTATGATTTCATCTGCCATACAATGCAAATTTAAACATCTCCTCAAATGTGCTGAATTAATAAAAAAAATTAAATTAAACTAAACAACTCATAGTGACTAATTTTGTTTTAAATAGTTTTAATGGGGTTTGATTTACATGTTAATGTCTCAGATCATTTGTATTTTGCGAACATGTTAAGTATTTACTTGTATTATTAAGATTACGCTTGAAGAATCGGCGTGTGGGTTGCGCTAAGCTCAGAATGCCAAGCTTTAAAAGTTTACAGTTCATTGCTTGATGTGAATGTTTGTACTTTTATTTAAAAGTTTTACTTATTGCTTTGTTTTTCAAATCACAAACTTTCTATTAAACAATAACCAAGCATAGTAAATAAGATTCATTTCCTGTTTTTGACACCAAAAGTGTAAGCTCTTTATTATAGACATGTAATGAAGCAATAAGGCATGATGGTGTGCATTATTATGAATAAACCTGGGAAGAGAGGGGTTATTAGCCTCTTCCCATGCTTTATTCACAATAATGCACAACGAGTGCCTTATTGCTGTTATAAAATAATTAAAAACACCCTATAATAAGAAAAACAAGGTTTTAGTTATAAATGTGTTGATTGAACGTGAAATCGGTAATGAACTTGACTTGTGTGGCATAATCAGTCTTTTTTTTTTTTTTAAATGAACCCTGATGCAACTAAAATATTTCTGGTTTGTTTATCAAATACTGCCATCTAGTGGCCAAATTACTGAAAGCAGTTCCATGAAAAATTTCTGGCGAACACTATATTTTATATCGCACATTTATACGAATGTGAAGCGCTTGGAGTTATGGGTTATTGTAAATAATGCCACTGCTAGACAAGCGGCTTACCAATTAAAATTTAAGGACTTGTTTCAAAACTTTTTTTTTATTTGACCAACCATGGCTCATACAGCGCAATAAAGTGTTGGCATCAAAATCCATTCAAACAACTGCGTGTAATCGGTCATAAAGTTTGCTTTTGTGATTAAATGAAAACTAGAGACTTAAGCTCTTGTTGGTGTATTTCGTGTTTACCTTCAAGACCCACAGAATGGATGGCTGTTAAGCAAAGGTTTGAACAATTGTTTAAAAAAATTCCATCTAGTAGTTTTCAGTAGTCTGTTTTTAAATCAAAATGTTAACCAAATGAACTTTAATGGAAAATGTGATATTGCCACTGTTGACTGTTATAAGGATTAAAGTGTGATTATTTTTATTTATTTTATTTATTTTTTTTTTTTTAATTAGTAATCATGCATTTTTTAGTAGCTTTATGTTAATTGTTATCCATTTTTAGCTATTAAACTTTATATGTGACATTTACACTTGGGCATTATAGTAATTGTTTGAATAAATTAACTGGTTACAGTAAGATTCCTTAGTTAAGTTTAAGTTACAAATGCATTAGGGGTAAAACTTTCTGTTCCACCTACTGCAAATGTCCTACATTTCTACCGAACAAACTTCTCTTTCAATCAGAGGTTTAGTGATGTAAGATATACCCACAATAGGAAGTGGTCAGAGACATAAAAATGCTAGGTGTAAATGGAAAAACTTTGATATTGAATTGTTTTGCACATCTTCATATTTCTCGTTTTCTCTATTTGCAGATATTTTTGGGGAAAAATATAATTATTGTTTTATTGTTTTTTTTTACCTGTAATATACAGTGAGGCAAATAAGTATTTGAACATTCAGCGACTTGACAAGTTCTCCCACTTAGAAATCATAAAGGAGGCTGAAGTTTCAATCCTAGTTGCATGTCCACTGTAAGAAACATAATCCAAAAAAAAAAATCTTGAAATCACAATGTATTTTTATTTTTATATAATAAAAATAAATAATTGTATGTGTGTTGCTGCTGCAAATAAGTATTTTAACACCTGTGAAAATAAATGTTAATATTTGGTACTGTAGCCTTTGTTTGCAATTACAGAGGTCAAATGTTTCCTGGAGTTTTTACCAGGTGTGCACACTGCAGCCGGATTTTTGGCCCATTCCCCCACATAGATCTTTATAAAACTTATTGTAGGTGAATCTGTAAATAAAAAGTAATTGGGCATAAAAGTTCAGATGTTAAGTTTCTATAAGGGCTGTATTATATTGTACTAATTTTTTAGAAAACTAATTGAAAGCTGGAATATGACCAGAGTTGATCACTCTGCTTTCTTGGTTGTAAAAGGAATAGCTATTAGTATTAAACGGTCATTGTAAGTCTTTTAGTCTTAAGAATTATTGAATTTGCACTTTATTCATATGTTGTTCCGATTGTCGCTACTAAATAAATTAGATAATGTTTATAAATGAACCAAATGTCTACTTTTTGTATAAATTTTAATTTTAGCAAAATATTTTATTATAGCAGCAAGACAAAACAGCCATTGTCATCATTGTAAAATTGTGTTATAAATATTTCCACAGAGAAATTTCTCCATGTCTGTAAACAGTGCAGCAGTACTCCGTCTAACTGGGCGAGGTGGTGGTGGTGGTGTGGTGGCAGGGGCACCCAGAGGTCGAAGTTCATCACGTGGACGTGGTAAGATCTCCCACAGACTATTTTGTTTATGTCTCTGTCTGTCTGCATGTGGGAAAAAAATCTGATAAATCTCATGTATGGCCATGTATCAGGTTCTATACAGGAAGCAGTGCATCAGCAGAAACCAGTGTGGTGATATTGGGGTGTGTGTTTTCTTAACCTTGATGTGTATGCAAGCAACTTCCTTTGCAGCAATTAAAGCATTACTCATGACCTTCAAGGTGTTTTTTTCTCTCTCTTTTTTCTTTAAAAAATGTCTGTGTTTCTTGTTCATGTTGATGCATGTAGGCCGAGGAAGGGGAGAAGGAGGCTTTTACCAAAGAAGTTTTGATGATGTTGAAGGTGGTTTTGGTCGTGGAGGAAGAGAGATGCATCGTTCTCAGAGCTGGGAAGAAAGGTTGCTTAGTTTTATCTTTAAGTCTAACTGACCGGTTCTTACTACTTGTCACACTAGTGGTAGCGCTTGACAGTAGCAACCTCACATGTCTTTGTGGTTACATTGTAGACCATTTTGTGCAATGTAGTGTTTTGATTTTGTGTTCTTGAATTTGTGAATACTAGTTTGCTATGAGGAAAATGTGCTATTTTTGTGTGTGTCCATGGAAGAGAAGGAAGATACACTGCAGGATATATAGATTCATTCATTCATTTATACATACCTAATTTTTTTCTTGAGGGAAAGCCTTGGCCTTCAGTGGCTTATAAGGTATTAAATAAAGACAACATCCCTATATACAGCTCTGGAAATTATTGAGACCACTGCAAATTTATCAATTTCTCAGATTTTACTCTTTATATGTATATTTTTGAGTAAAATGAACATTGTTCTATAAACTACTGACAATGTTTTAAATTCCAAGCAAAAATTTAGTATTTATTTGCAGAAATTGAGAAATGGTTAAAATTAGGAAAAGTGCTTTCATACCTTAAATAATGCAAAGAAAACATTCATTTAGGAACAACAATACTAATGTTTTAACTCGACAAGAGTTCAAGAATCAATATTTGGTGGTATAACCATGATTTTTAATTACTGGGTTCATGTGTCTTGGCATGCTTTCCGCCAGTCTTTCACATTGGTTTTGGGTGACCTTATGTCACTCCTGGTGCTAAACATCAAGAAGTTCAGCGTTGCTTGATGGCTTGTGACTATAAATCTTTTTCTTGATTATATTTCAGAGGTTTTTAATAGGGTTCAGGTCTGTAGATTGAGCTGGCCATGACAGGGTCTTGATCTGCTGGTCCTTTGTCCACACATTGATTGACATTGAGTTTTAAAAGAAAAAAAAACAACAACTGCTCAGCACCTCAACAGTTTACAACAGCAGGCTACTTTAGGTCAACAAATATAAAGGTGCTAGCGAAGTGGCAAGCAAAAACTCCCTGGTGGTGCTTTTTAAGGAAAAAAATGTGAGAACAATAGGGGGCCTCATCCTTTAGGTGCCGGGCAGCATTAACCGTGTAGGACACAGTCACAGATGGTGTATAATCAAGTGTAAATTTCTCCAAAATGAACTGCTTTTGTGAAAATCGATCTGGTTCTCAGTTAGAATAAAATGGGTCATTACTGTAACGTTCCTGAAGGACTTCAAATCCATTAGTCTAATAGAAAAAGGTTCTGGGCCTCTAATCCCAGTGTGTGCTGTCAAGTTACAGAGAAGTGAACTGAACAGAGAAGTAATCCAGAATGAATGTTTTAACTGTAGTTTTTAGGTAGTCAATGTGTTATCATCTAAATATTTAAAGTTTTTAAGCTTTAAAAAAAATAAACATTTCGTTTTTTTTTTGTAAAGAATTTATGATTTTATTACAGAAAGGGATCTTCTGTTTAGACATCACTTTGTTGTTTTCTTTCAGGGGAGACAGAAGATTTGAAAAACCAACTCGAAAAGATCCAGGTTAGTATAGTGAAATGGATATTTTTTTTGTTTTAATTTGTAATTATTTTTACAGTACATTTTTATTAACGGGATGTGTATATTTATTTAATCTCCACACTGTAGATGGTGCACCAGCTCATTTTCAGATTAACCACAGTAAGTTGCTCTTATGATGACATTTTAATTTTATTATAGACCTTACTCTCGGTTTTGCTAAATTCATTCGTAAAGTCACTAGTTTATTTATTAATTTATTTTCCTAGTAAGACCAAAGTTGTTCTTAAGCATTGAAGTAACATAAAGCTTTTGAATTTACAATTACATACTGTTCTACAAATATGTAATTTGGTTTTGGTTGGGCAATGCTTACAATGCATGCAGTGCTTAAACCCACGCAGTATATGGGGATGGGTCAAAATATCCACTACTTAAAAAAATAGCGGAAACACTTAAACACAATGTATTTCCAAGTCACCCACACTTCTGTGAAATTAACCTGTCCAGTTAGGAAGCGTCACTGATTGTGAATCAATTTTACTTGCTGTTGTGCAAATGGAGCAGACAACAGGTAGAAATGAGAGGCGCTTAGCAAGACCCCACCTATAAAGGAGCGCTTCTGCAGGTGGTGACCACACCCCTTTTCTCTGTTCTCATTCTTTCTGGCTGAAGTTTTGGGCAAGTTGCTCAGGTAGTGCAGCTTATTTAGGATGTCACATTAGTGTGATCTGGGGCAAGATAGTTTGCTGTGTCGGTCAGCACAGTGTCCAGAACATGGAGCAGATATCATTATACATGGAGGGGGCCATAGAAGAAAACATCTGCCGCTTCATCAGGAGCATGTGCAGGCATTGTAGGGAGGTCATACAGGCACGTGGAGGCCACACACACTACTGAGCCTGATTTGAACTTGAGGAATTTTCACTGAATTTGGATCAGTCTGTCATTAGATTTTTGCCATGGGATAATCATTTTGATTTACATTTCGATCATTTTTTTTTGTTATTTAGTTCTCGATGCATTCAATCTACTAGATAAAGATTTTTAACTGAAGTATTTTATTCATTGAGATCTAGGATGTGTTATTTTATTGTTCCCCTTTATTTTTTCGAGCAGTGTATTTGCAGTGATTAGGTTTTAGCCCGATAATATAGCATTTTTTATTAGAGTAGGTGTACTACTGTACACAACTACTAATGATGACATTTATAATGCTTTATTGTTAATAGCAAATAAAGAAAGTGACCTTTAAATGCAAATCAGTAGAACAATCATCACAGACATACAGTTTTAATCAATATTGTATTTGTGAATATTAAATATTGTAACATACATATATATAATGCTGATTTCCTGCTGAAGGCATGTTTATGTTTTTGGATCGTTCACTGTTTGGACAGAGTCTTGTTTTTCTTAACTTTTAGTGAGAGCAAACTACGAGGATGGCGGTCCAGGCCTGGTGCGAAAGCATGACTTCACACGGTCCGAGAGTGAGAATTGGCGCATGTCAAGGGATGAACAGAACGGTGAGGATGAGGAGGGGGGCGTCTGGCGTCTTGCTGGCTCCCGCCGTGATAATGAACGATGGTGCCCACCGAGTCCAGGTGGGGGACCTTGTAGTTCCCCTACATTTCTTCCTCCTGGGGTTGAATTATGCACTGTTATACACATTTTAATTGGTTATATACTGTGTCTGAGACAAGAGTTTGCACATTGCTGTGGATTTGAGGTGTAATGTAGATTACTTTAATTAAATTGAAAAACTAATTAAAGGCTTTGTTTTGTCTATGTTCAACTTTGGTTCTCATTAAATGCAGTTTTAAAAATCAAGGTTAAACATTTGGCATGTTTATATACTTTTGCTTGGAGCATTTGAGGAAATAGATACCTTATTACCATCCTTATATTTAATGGGTTCCAGAGTTGAGATAAGGCTCTTGTAATTATCTAAATACACTCTGTTTGGCTGTTATATGTTTATTAGATTATTAAGTTGTTGGCATTAGATTTTTTTCGCCAAAACCACATGTTCTAATCCCATGATCAGCCTTGTTTTGTTCATTGTAAAACATAAATTGCTAAATGTTGCATGTGTCATTTGCACTTTCTTTGTAGAGGGGTCACGCTTGGCTGGAGGGTGGAGAGAACCGCCAGAGCAGCGGCGCCGAATGCCTTTGGACCTAAGGGGTGAGGAGGAACGAGTTGGGGGTTACCGGCGTCCTCGCTCAGCTAGTGGCAGTATGGAAGATGAAAGAGACAGTCTGCCTGAGTGGTGTCTAGAGGATGCAGAGGAGGAGACGGGCACTTTTGACTCATCTGGTGCTTTTCTTCCACTTAAGGTGAGCCAATGAGCGATTAAAGCCAGTCATTTGTGAAAACTAATCATATACAAACTTTTTTACATTACCATATTTTTTTTAAGTGTGAAATTGCATCAGATATTCAATACGTTCTATTTAATAGTATGCTGACTGGTTAATTCAGCATTTTTTATGCAATTTAGCACAGATGTTTTAAGGATATTCTGCCATGTTTTTTTGAGTACTTGTAATAAGCGGAATAATTTACAGGAATTTGATCAAGTTTTGTACAACTTACTGACAAAGTACAAACTTGCCTACAAAAACACGGAATTTAAAGTCCTCCAAGACAAAATCTAATATACACTGCTCATAAAAATAAAGGGAACCCTAAAGTAACATGTCCTAGATCTCAATGAAGAAAACATTTCAGTTGAAAATCTTTTAGTACATAGTGGAATGCTTTGAGAATAAAATAACACAAAAAAGTGGAAAATCAAATGACAGGCTGATTCAACTTTAGTGGAAAGACAAGTTCAAATAAGGCTCAGTAGTGTGTGTGGCCTCCATGTGCCTGTATGACCTCCCTACATCGCCTGGACATGCTCCTGATGAGGCGGCAGATGTTCTCTTTTACAGCCCCCTCCATGTCTCCTGGTGTACTGGCCTGTCTCCTGGTATCTGCTCCATGCTCTGGACACTGTGCTGAC
>JAOUQT010176099.1:0-18219 GCA_025769995.1 Xyliphius kryptos
GTTTTGTCTGTTGATTGGTTTGTTTCTGTCATGTGGTCTTGTTCCCTTTGTATTTAGTTCTGTGTTTCCCAGTCCTCTGTGTACGTCCTCGTTTATGTTACCCCGCTATTTCGTTCGCCTCAGTGTTTTGTGTCTCTGTGTTAAAATAAAATCCCCCCCGCTTGACTCACTGTTGTTGCCTGGCTCCCTACGGCGTGTTTGTGCGCATCGGATCTGCGCACGTATCTGCGCAGCCGCGTTACGAGGCGAGAGCGGAGCGTGACAATAGTCCATCAGGACAGGTGAGTTTCTCTGAACCCTAGCTTCACATTGATAAGTGTCAATAGCAGTGAGAGATCATTTAATTAAATCCATTTTCATGAGCATAAAACCATTCATTACATAAACACTGCACTATTAAAAAGCCTTACACAAAACTGTAGCATCCTACCTGGACTTGACTCAGATGTTGAAGGGGATTTAGAACGTTCCTTGGAAGAACCTCTCTTCCAAAGCAGGCCAAGAAACGTTTTGGAGCGCTGCAGTTGGATTCTCCCTTCCTCATTCCCATCTTTCTGCTTCCTTTTCTGGATTCTCTGCTCCTCTTCTGCGGAAATGAAGAAGGTTGGAATAAATTGAAGATGTATCTGCAAAATGAAAACAACTGCTTCTTTTTGTATAGAGTTCTTGGGAGGACCAAGGCTCAGTGGGGGACCCATCCTCTTAAGCGGGCCGGGCAGCATTAATAGTGTGAGACAGCTATGTACAGATTGAGTAGAGATCAGTTCATATTTATCCATATTTGTCTATATTTAACAATAGTAAAAATTATATAAATTATATGAACCCATTGAGTCCATCCTCCAGGACTGCAACGCAAGTCAGTCCAACAGAAGTCCATCATCGTACCTGCCGTTCTCCGGCACTAGAGAAGCAGAACTGAAAGGGGCAGATAGTGCAGACTTTACTAAGTCGAGAGTGGCGATCGCGTGTTGGTTTATATAGCTGAATGAGTTCATCAGATACTGTGAAGCCTGATTATGTAGAATTTTATATGTTATTAATAAGATTATGTAATCAAAGCCCTGTACATTATGGTAGCAGGATGGATTTTAGAGCTTGAAAGTCAGACACAATTTCCATCTTTGTTCTATAAGCACCAGGATTTTATTTGCTTTCATTTCAACTAATTATGATATTATGAATAATAAATGGTAAGCTTCATATGTTACTAGTTAATTAATGATTCCATTACTTTTGCCAGATGTGGTGGTGGTGGTTAGCACGTTCAACTCTTAGTGGAGCTCCGTGTCCGTGTGGGTTTTCTCCGGGTTCTCCGGTTTTCTCCCACAGTCCAAGAACATGGTTTTAAGTTGAATTGCCCCATACAGTGTTTGTGAGTCTTAGTGCGTGTGTGCCCAGCAATGGATTGGCACTCCATCCTGGGTGTATCTTCCGAGCACCTGAAACATTCTCCCCCTGCGACCTTAGAAAAAGATTAAGTGGAATATAATCAGATGGAATGAATTTGTGTTTTTTAACATTACATCCTGAGACAGTAAAATTGTGTTTTTATGTACAATGTACAGTGTAAATTAAAATAACAATGAAGTCTATCTAAGTCCACATCCTCTAAATGATTTCTGACCTGACACAGTAATGTGACTTTGGGTCCGGCGGATGGGTGGACTAGGCCTGCTGAGGGCCATCAGGAGAGCCGTTTTCCTCCCCTCTCTCTGACTCTCGCTCTCTTCTCTTCTTCCCTCCTCTACCTTGCTGCCTATTGAAGTGTCTTGCAGTAGCTCTGTGGGACCAGGGCTTAGAGTCGTCTCCAACTGCTTTAAGCGGAAATCATCCCCTGTGAGAAATGGACCTTCTATAAAGCTGGATCGGTCACTTAACTGGGATCTAAGAGGGAGGGAAATAGGCAGCGTGGCCTGGGATAGACCGGTGACTGAACTTCGTAGGGTTCCATACGACAGAGAGGAACCGGATGAGGAAGAGTCAGAACCAAGAGATGAGGAATGGTATGTTTGACTGCTCCCTAAAACCAAAAATGGCAAAAGAGTAAGTAAGAAAACCCAATAAGATCTAGCGGTCTAATGGCAGAATTACAACATAACCTACGTTTGTCAAACCAGCCGTACTCAGCCACCAGCTCCTGATAGGCTGGATATCTCCCTGCTTCCTGTCAATGGAAACAAGAGGAATTATAAGTTAAAAATCAGTGTTAACTAATATTCAGTACATTGGGGAACAGCACAGTGGTGTAGTGGTTAACACATCTGCCTCTCAGTGCTGGGAATCCAGATTTGAATCCTGATCTGGGAGGAGTTCCCATGCTCTTTTTGTGCCTGCATGGGTTTTCTCTGGGTTTCCTCCCACATTCCGAAAAATGTGGATTTAAGGTGAATTGGATGTTCTAAATTGCCCCGATCTAGATTCCCTCTATAGTGTGTGTTTGAGTGAGTGTGTGCCCAGCGTCTAAAATATTTTAAAAGCCACCCCCCTGCTTTGCGACCCTAGTGAGAGGATTAAGTGGTCATTACATCCAAACCTGATACTACAGATGTAAATAATGCATGCAAAACCTGGCTACACACACACAGACACACACATGCATGTGTCACTTAAACTAAACAATATTATCGTCATAATTATGTGATTGTAGATCATTTCATTTACCTTTATAGTAAGTGTGACATGATCTTGACTCTTTAAAACCTCTACAGCTCTGCTGTGTGTGACACCCTCAAAGCTCACCCCATTGGCTGACAGGATCTGATCCCCCATCTTAATCCCGCCCTGCTCCGCCAGTCCCCCGGGATCCAACCTGCACACAGCCCACTTACACTTTTACAGACTGGTGAAAATTGATACTACATGATACAAATCAACAATTTTTATGATTCATACGATCATTGTGGTTTGCAAAACACATGACCAATAGGTTCTCAAATCACAATATCAATGTCATTCAATTTGCCACAGAAATAAAGCAACACACATGAGGTTTTAAGGTTGTGGTCTGCTGAAGTCACCAATGTGGGTCCTTGAGCAAGGCCCATAAACCTCATTGTTCCAGGGGTGTATTGTGTCCAACCCTGTGTTCTTACCCCAAATATCAAGGAAGGCTTTCGATAAACAGAAAAACAAAAAAACTGCCAAATGACCCCATGGGCAGTGCATGTCTCAGTCAAAGTTGATGGTGTTAATGGACCCTTCATCATGACATATGTTGGATTTGCACCTATAAACAGTCTTTTGTCTTCAAATGCAAACATACTGACAGGTACAGACAGACTCACTTGGAGACGTAGATCCCAAGACCATATTCAGTTCCCCCACGGATGTTAAGTCCAAGACATGGCTGAACGCTGGACATGTGAAGGTGAACAATGCGACATAATGCACCATCAGAACGACTGTCTGGCAAAGACACTCCACCCTCCTCCACCACCATTCTGCGATGGATCAGATCTACCCTAGGTGCGCACACACACATACACACACATACACAAACAAAAATTTTATATTTGCTCAGGTAAATGTAACCACAAAGAGACTTGAGGGTGATATGAACTATGAATGTACGTTTTTAAATGTCTTTTGATTAACTTATAATACTAGCGGAATAACCGTGCTGTGCTATGTGAAGAACTTGAAAACTATGTGAAAGTTAAAACACAATAGTTTTTAAATAAGTGATGGCTTTGGAATGTTTATATTTAAAATCAGTGCATTATTATTTGGTGAGGTTTGTGGCAATTAAAAATTGACATGATAAGGAATGATGGAGCCAAGGTTCAGCTTTGTAGGTACTTGTAAAGGCCCTAATCCATCCGAGGTGCTGTGTTCAATGGTGATAGCGAATGAGCAATCAGACATAGGAAGGCGAGAACCTGTTTTTCCAAGGACAGGATGGGTTATCATGGTGCCATGTTTCAGCCTTGTTGGTACTGGGGAAATGCTGGGATCTTTCGTTCGATGGCGATATTGAACAAACCATCTAATTAAGGAAAGTAAGAAGCAGTTTATTTTTTCAAGGACATGATAGGGAATCACCGTGCCGAATTTCTGCATTGTTGGTACTCAGAAAGTGGGACAATTAGTAATCAGTTTGTGAGGGCTTTTATAGGTATAAAAGATTCAGGATTAAGTAACCAGTCTAATTATGTCATTGTGAGATTCTAACCAAGTTGTCTTCTCGTTGGTGTATCTGAGTCCAGGTACACGACCCAGTCTCTGTAGGACCAGTCGAAGGCGACGATGACCAGTCAGCACTTTCACTGCACTGCTCATGCTGATGTTCTCTAAACTGATGCCATTGACCTCCAGCAGTTTATCTCCCACACAAAGACCTGCCTTCTCTATTAACACAAACAAACCACAAACTGCACATTTCCCCATAGTTATCACTTTGTGTTTATTAGAAAAATGTTACTTCTTGGCCCAGATTTGTGAAGATGTTACCTGTGTCAGTAAGGTGGCATAGTTTTTAGCATATTAGCCTCTCAACGCTGGGGATCCAGGTTTAAATTCCAATCTGGGAGGAATTTCTGTATGGGTTTACTGAGGGTTTGCTATTTTTTTCAGTCCAAAAACATGGATTCAAGGTATATTGACCTCTAAATAGTGTGTGTGTGTGTGTGTGTGTGTGTGTGTGTGTGTGTGTGTGTATGTGTGTGTGTGTGTGTGTGGTGTGTGTTTGTGTGTTCCTAGGGACTAAATGGCTTCCTGTCCGGAAGGTATCCGCCAAGCGCCTGTAATGTCTTCCAGTGGATGGGCATGGAAAACCCCCTTTTGCAACCCTAGTAGAGGATTAAGTAGAGGATAATAATACGACATTTATCTGCAGCAAACACACACACGCACACGCATGCATACACACACACACACACTCTCTCTCTCTTATTCATTCATTCATTCATTGATCATATTCCGCTTAATCCTGTACTAGGGTCGTGGTTGGGATCCCCATGCCCATCCAGGGGAGAACGTCTCAGGCCCTGGGCAGATACACCCAGGAAAGGGCGCCAATCCATCGCTGGGCACACACTGACTCACACAACTACACTTTCAAAATAAGACTCACCCTCTCACTGATTTATTCAGCCCAGGTGCTTCCCATTAACCTGGGCTATTTCGGGGCTGCCACCTAGGTGTTGATTTGCCAAGTATTTTGGGCTTATCACTGCTTGGATTGTGTGTATTAACATTGCTCTGTGGTTTGAATATGGTTTCTTTATTAGGAGATCTGTGCACTTGAATCCATGCCTGCATTTTCTAATAAAACAATAAAAGTACTTCAAAGCTTTCAGTCCTCTTCCTCTTTATTAAATGCACTCTGTATAAAACCAAAATTCTGTTCGGATGGAAGCACTGAAACCAGATCGGTATGTGATCTGTGCAAATTACCCCATACCTAGGGGCTCCAATGCAAAACGTTGTAAATTAATTAATTGCTGCTGTACATATTTCTATGTATATGTGTATTTTGCAACAGCACTATATTGTATATACAGGAAAAACACTGTCTGTTGTTTACTTTACAAGTACCTCGAGTCAAGACAACAAAATCTTGTTTTTATACACAATGCATGGTGTAAATTTGAATGACAACGAAGTTTAAGTCAGATCAGGATATGATCATCCCTGATACTGCCGCTGCTTCCTCTTCAACTCACAGACCCCTGTTGATTCTCACTTTGCATAAATGATTAAATATAAGGTTAATGTTTCACACTAATAAGCTTGATCCATTAATTAGTTATTTGTCTATTGGAAGGTTTGATCACCCTATGTTTATGAATTAAAAAATAATTGGAAATCCAAATGATACCAATGGCAAATATATGCAAAAACACACATACACACCTGCAGCGCTGTTGGAATCCACTTTACTTATAAAGATGTTAAGGCCGTGCTCTGCTCCACCACGTACACTGAAGCCCAGTCGTCCATCATCGGTCTGATTTACTGTAACTGTCACTTTGTCTCCATCCATATCACAAGCACACACGCACACACACACACCCACACACACACACACACACACACACACACACACACACACACACACACACACAATACAGTCAAAAGTTTGGGCATACCTCCTTATTGCTCCATTGTCTGTTAAATGGACTTTGTAGTTTTACAATTGCAGACTGTATTTGTTTTCTTGTTTTTGTTAGTCCCCTGTTGGTTCTTTGTTCTTTATTGGTCAGCATCACAAAACAGGTAGAACTTGGGTGGTGGATTGTTTATTGTCAGTTCAGCAGTGACACTGATGCATTGAGGGGATTTAATTGCCCTTATATAATGTGTGTGCCCATCAATTCTACTTGTAACGGTCCGAACGGTTAACAACGTCTGCCGTCTTGAACTTTCTAACTTATGGCCCGATCTTCACGAAATTTGGTACACAGCTAACCAAAACCGATGTACGTATTGATACCACTGTCGTCCGCCATATAGCTCTTCTGAATGGGTGCCGTGCTAGGCGCCACGAGGTATTTTGTTGATTTATAATATTCGTAAGCAACTGCATGTATACTTTATATACTGAATATACAAATTTTTATGCGCAAACAGGAGCACAATTGCTAATAATTAGGCCTATAGAAAATCCATTAAATAATCTGTAATTGGTGTTTATGTTTGAGAATGTATAATCCACAAAGACTCACCTTCTGTGACAGAGACTTCACTCAATGGCCTCTGCACTGCTGATCTGCTCCTGTGCTGTGGAGTCTTCTTTGATCTTGACCACTGTGGGCTTTCCATGGTGACTCTGTGTAGCTGTCAGTGGGCTAAGTTATTGTAATCATCCACACAGCCACTCACCTTTCCCAGCATAGGATCCCATCTTTCTCGAAGTATTATCTGTTGGCAGCAATGCAGTTTATTTTATTTTCCTACAAAAATGCAGAATTGTAATAACTACATTTTTTTTTATCCTACAATTAATCTGTAAAATCAAGTAGCACTGAAAGAAGTGGCAGCATCATGCATTTTAAAAGTTTTATAAGCAGTCTGTAGTCATGGGCTTATTTTTTAGCTTTTTTTGGACCATTTAAGGTCCAAAAGTTTATTCTAATATTTTTTTTGGATATTGCTTAATACCCTCTGTACTACATTTACATAGACAACTGGTATTTAAAAAACTTCTAAAAACACTCAGAATACAGTATCAGTTTGGACATAATACTGTCCGTGTTTTCAGTTCCACTGTCTGTTAAAAACCAGTCTGTAGTCCATCGGTTTGTGGTCTACAGTACATACTGTGTACGTCCCCTTTACTCTGTTCTAAAGTCAGGACGCCAATAGTACCACCACAAAGCAGGTATTATTAGGTTGGTGCATTATTCCTATCCCACCAGTGTCATTGAGGTGTTTAAATGAAACTACAGCAGCACTGCTGCACTAACACCCCTCAGCGCATCAGTGTCACTGCACACCTGTCAATTAACAATCCACCACCCAAATCTGTTCTGTGATGACCAATAGAGAACAGAGAACCAACAGGGGGCTAACAAAAACAAGAAAATAGATGGAATACAGTTTGCAATTGTAAAACTTCATCTATATGCTAAGTGGAGGAAACGGACAATAGAGCAAGAAGGAGGTGTGTCTAAACTTTTGACTGCTACTGTATATACCGCAGGTTGTTGAAACCTACAACACTCTATATGGCATGATGCAAACACTACGTACTTACCTTTCTACGTATCATTTACACAATGGGTTTGTCAGTTGTATTTGCACCAAATTGATTTACGTGGATTGTTTGTAAACATCTAACATCATCAATCCTCTACGAGGTTCGTGGGGAATTCCCCATACCCATCCAGGGGAGAACGTCAGGCGCTGTGAAAATACAACCAGGACAGGGCACCAATCTATTGCTGGGGGTACATTTACATTTACATTTAGTCATTTAGCAGATGCTTTTATTCAAAGCGACTTACAAATAAGAGAACAACACAAGTCAGTCTCATTAGGAAGAACCAGCTACACTGTAGTACCATCAACCCTGCGCATAACTCGATCTGGCTTTTTTTTTATTTAATTTTTTTTTTATAGCAAGTGTCTGTGGAAGAGATGGGTTTTGAGAAGTCTCTTGAAAATGTTAAGTGAGTCAGCCTTACGGATGTTGTTGGGAAGGTCAATCCACCATTTAGCAGTGGTGAATGAAATTCACACTCACACACACACAAATACAGACTAAAGGGGCAATTTAGAGCAACATATTTACCTTGAATACACGTTTTTGGACTGTGGGAGAAAACCTGAGAACCCCGGGGAAACTCACGCGGATATAGGGAGAACATGGAAACTCCACCCAGAGTGGGATTCAAACCGGGAAATCCCAGTGCTGAGAGACGAACGTGCTAACCACTAAGCCATCAAGCACCCCAACATTATTATAATCACTGTTTTTTTTTTTCCCTGAAGCTGATGGGCAGCAAATACATGGTTTAATCCACAACCGCCAGATGATCAGATAAATGTGTATGAGTACTAAGTGCTCAGTGAGAAAAGTCAAAAATTAGGTTGAGTGCACTTTCATTAATAATGAACACAAATTCTGCTGGACATAGTACACTAGTATATACTAGTAAAGTAATACTCATACTGTACATTAAAAGTAGGGAACTGAAAACCTGGGGAACAGACGATGATGTAAGTTTTAATTTGAGAAATAAATTAATGAGCGGTTGCATAACGCAACACTGCCATACAGTACAGAAGAAGCGTCAGTGGTTGCTAAGCGACAGCTGCAACTGAGACTACGACTACGAGACTACGTTTTTTTAAATAAAATAAAGATTAGAGTTAAAATGATATGAATTTTTCAACCCCTCATTGTTAGAAAATGAACACAGCAGCGGTGTTATTATTATAAAGGACATTAAACGCCTTACCTGATCACTTAAACATGATAAAGCTGACTGAACAGTATGACTCCTGATTGGTTTCGTTCTTAGACGAGTCGATTCTTTGAATCAACTCTTCAAAACTACAGGTGAGGAAAAGGTGAGTTGATGGACAAAATTATTCGCTTGGGCGTTACTACTTGTTTCATTTTCAGACATCGTATCCACCCTGCACTTTGACATGTTCTCCAGCTTGTATTCTCTATTTTTCCTTTTTTATATAGATGAACTTTGTAGTTTTACAATTACATACTGTAATCCGTTATTGTTAGTCTCCTGATGCTTCTCTGTTGTTCAGGAGCATCACAGAACAGGTAGAATTTGGGTGGTGGATTGTTTATGGTCAGTTCTGCAGTGACACTGATGTTCTAAGGGGGTTTTAGTGCTCCAGTATGAGAGGAAACTCAGAGCATGCAAACTCCATATAGAAAGATCCTTGTCTAACCCAGGACCTTGTTGCTGTGTATTTTCTGCTCCATCATGCCATGCACAAACTAAAATTATTACTACTATTGGGTTTCTAAAAGTTATGTTAAACTATAAAACAAGTCCCGAGTTCGAATCTTTAACAAGAGTTCTGTATATCACAAGCTCAAGAACCAAACACATAAATGCAGTTAGGATGACTCACTTTAATTAAGATGTAACGTTTGATGTGCCACACAACGTAAGACCTTAAATGATCAGTCATATATACATTATGTCCTACATACCAGACTCATTTTTTAATAGAGGATGTTTGTAAATGCTTAAAGATTTTACCATGATATCTGTAATTTGTCCATTACATTTTATATCATAAATGTTTCATGCACAACAGAGGCAGCATTTAAAAAATATACAATTGCGAACAAATACAATACTTGCACAATATTTTTTTTCTAGCAAAGCAGAGCATTTAATAATGAACATTATCATTTAGTCACATTTATGTGTATTGAATGATGAAGCATTGGTTTTTGAGAGAAAAGGCATCGAGACTGCTCGCTCAGCTTGAGAGTTAAGAGTCAGTCTTTCATTAAAACTCTGAAAATCCACAGCTTTTACAGACACACATTTTGTAACTACGTATATATACGTATATATAAAACTACTCTTTAAAACCCAACAGAGGTTTATATACGCTGTACGACTACCATAAAGCAGCTCTAAACATCTTACCACCCCTACGTGGTTTGAGCAGAAACATTTTTAGAGAGTGATTAGTGCTTTTGTGTGCAGGGAAGTTTATATTTAGATGATTTGAAAATTGCTTTTTTTAAGTGCCTTTTTTCAAAAAAAAAAAAAAAAAGAAAAAAAGAAGTGCCCAAGTAACTTTTGTACCATTTGTAGGAAACGCCATCAGTCAAAGTTAAAAGGAAATTGTTTTTGAATGGGTGATGGCTCTGGATTTTATATATTTGAAATGAAGGTATTATTATAGAGTAAGGCTTGTGGCAATTACATGAATTTATCAGCAGGTTTTTCAAGGACACGACATGGAACGACAGAGCCAAGTTTCAGCTTTGTAGGTACTCATGAAGACCCCAATCCAGCCGAGGTGTTGCTTTTGATGCCGATATCCATCAAACAATCAAACATAGAGAAACGAGAACCTATTAGTGTTTGGGTCATGATGGGTTTTTCATTCATTATTTCCGCTTAATACTCTACGAGGGTCACAGAGGGCTTCCACATGCCCATCCAGGGAAGAACGTCTCAGGCGCTGGGCAGATACACCCAGGACAGGGCGCCAACCTATCTTTGCTGCTAGGTAATCACAATGGCAAATTTCAGCCTTGTAGGTAATAATCAGTTTAGTTCAATTTAAATGGTTCTAAAAGCTTGCATGGAAGATCTGAAGACACTGTAGACATTGGTTTTCCATGTTCTCTCATGCTTTCTCCGGGTTCTCCGGTTTCCTCCCACAGTCCAAAAACATAAATTCAAGGTAAATTGGCTGCTTAAAAGTACCCCTATGTAAATTGCCACCCTAAAGTGTGTATGAGTGCGTGTCTGCCCATCGATGTATTGGCTCCCTGTCCTTGGTGTATTTGCCTAGTCCCCGAAATGTTCGACCCCGAATAGGCATGCAGAACCCTTCCACAAGCCCAGTCCCTTGTTAGGGACGATAAGTGGAAGATAATGATATGAGATGTTAGAGCATGTCTAATGGGGTATAATATAAACAATATATGGCAATAATCTAGTTTTTTTTAACGTTACAGTTAGTAATTCATCAAATCCCTGAAAATCTTAAATCTCTTCAGTCAGTATGCTGCATTTTCCTCAAAGCATGAACCACTGATCGGAGATCAGCTTTATCTCCAAACTCCTTCTCATAGTGCTCCATCAATATACCCTACAAATACAAATACACAAATGCGTATACATCACATAGATACATGTTTAAAACAGGTGAAGTAAAAAAAGAGAAACATCTACCTGATCTTTAGGGCCAATCACAAAAAGGCTACCCAGAATAGATCCCTCCCCTTTCCTGTTGCCCTGGTAACCTTTCCTCCAGACCTGGATAATGTTGAGCCACACGCCAAAACGAGCCAAACCCAATTTTTTCATTCTCCTCTGTTTTGTGCCGTAGAAACATTTCTGTATAGAACAACAAGCAAAATAAACAAATCTGTAACCAAATTCATTCATTCATTAATTCATTATCTTCCGCTTAATCCTGTACTAGGGTCACAGTGAGCTTCCTCATACCCATCCAGGGGAGAACGTTTCGGATGCTGGAAAGATGCACTCAGGACAGGGCACTAATCCATCACTGGGCACACAATCACTCACACCCAAACTTACACTATAAAAATTAGAGCATTTAATTTACCTTGTATCCAAGATTTTGGAATGTGGGAGGAAACCAGAGAACCCGAAGGAAAACCCACACAGACCCAGACCCAGATTGAGATTCAAACAAGGAAGGTGAGAGGTGAATGTGCAAACCATTAAGCCACCCACCTCCCCTGTAACCAAAAACATCGAATTAATAGATAGTGAGCCATCAAGGTGCGTGTGCCTGTGTCAGGGTGTTTCTGCCCAGCGCCAATCTGGGTGGATTTTCCCTGTTCTCTCCGTGACCACATGGGTTTTCTCTGGGTTCTTTGGTTTTCAATCCACAGTCCAAAAACAAATCTAATTTGCCTCTAATTTGCCTTCCTGTGTGCTGTTATGGGATTTAGCTAGGCACTCCTTACTTTTGTGTGTTTTTATTTCAGTTTTTAACTCATTTACTCTCCCTTCTCATTTTTGTGTTTAGTTAATTAACTGTAGCTTCTTCTTATGGGCTCCTTTTCTTTCCTGGGTTGGAGATTTTTGGTTTATAAAGCATGTGTTTCTCTTAGTCCCTTGTGCTTGTCTTGTGTTGCCGGTTCCCTGTATTTCTCTGTATTTTGTATTTTTGCTTATTCCATAATAAATGTTATTCTCTGCTATCTGGCATCCCAGCTCCTTTTTGCGCTGCAGTGCTTCTACATGGGTTCCATTGCAGTATCGTGACACACTTCCCCTCGCACAGTTTTTTCTAAACTGCATTTTCTAATTTGGCCGCTAGATGATTGTTGTCACACCCTGGTTTGTCTACCCCTTGTTTTCGCGTCATTTTAGTTAATTATTTGATTAGTTTAGTTTAGGTTCCTTGTTTTAGTCATTATTGGTTTTGTCTTTCCATTGGTTCGTTTCGGTCATGTGTTCGTTCCCCTCGTGTATTTAGTTCTGTGTTTCCCAGTCGTCGGTGTATGTCCTCGTTTGTGTCACCCCGCTTTTGCGTATGCCTCTGTGTTTGGTTTTTGTAAATAAAATCCCCCCGCTTCACTCACTGGTTTGGCCTGGCTCCCTACGGCGCGTTAGTGCGCTTTGGTGCTGCGAATGTTATGCGCAGCCGAGTTCTGAGGCGTGAGCGGCAGTCGTGACAATTGTGTATTCAATTGTTACACAGTGATAAGTGTTCACTTTAAAAAACTGACTAAATTATGTTGCAGAAGACCAGATTATTACCGAATTTGTTTTCAATAAACTTATTTATGAATCAGACCTTGTTTTTTTATAATATTATGTTTGTAACTGTTTTATAAAAGCAATGTCTCTCAAGGTTCTGCATTATTGTGAATAAATCACAGGATGACTTGTTCCCCATGACTTTACAATAATGCTGCAATTCGTGTACCTTATTGCTTTATTACTGCACCTGATGTGGCTCCACCTAATAAATGTGTGCGCCATTTAAAACCAGGAACAGTGCAGGCCGCAGGGAGAGAGATTCCATCAAACAGAGAGACAGTTGACACAGTTACGGTTATGTGGACAGCAACACTGTAAAGCCTGGTATTTCTCAAAATGTAAATGTGTTGATGTTGGCATGAGATCTGTTGAGAAATTCTGTTGGTGAGAAATTCTGTCTCTGGTCCTCAGTCCTACCCACCCTGTTACAGTTATACATTATGATATAGTATCTTATTATGTAGAGTTTATTATGTCAGAAGCTTTAACCTGTTCATCAAGGAAGATGTCTCCACTGAAGTAAGGTCTGAAGTTGGTTATCTCTGTACCAATGTTCTCCTTCACCACGGCATACAACGGAACACCAACCTCATCCAACTGTGGCTTCAGCGAGGATAGCTCAGAGGCTTCCTGTAACACACACACACACACACAAACATTGCTGCTGTAGTAACATTTAAACACCTGTGTCGCTGCTGGGATTGGAATAAGGTAATAAAAATGTGTGGTTGTACTGATCATTAGAACAGGTACTATGTATATATACACTGACTGACCATTTTAAGTACATGTCCTTAGTTTTACAGTCACTGTGTCTTCATCATATAGGATCATCATTACACTTTACATTCCAACACTTTCCCCTCACTGGACACCTTATCATTTATCACTTCCATCTCATCTACCTCATTCACATGCTACTTAAGTTTATATAATCTTCTACTGTTTAAATCCAATTCACAGTTTCTGCTATATTTCATATGCTGCTAAATTTAGATTGCATATGCTGCTATGTTGGGGGGCACAGTGGCTTAGAGGTTAGCATATTCGCCTCTCAGCGCAGATAATGAATGAATGAATGAATAAATGCTGCTATGTTTCGAGTTCATGTTCATACAAACCAGATTCAAAAAAAGTTGGGACATTAAACAAATTGTAAATAAAAACTGAGGAGGTGGAGGGGCCAACATCTAACCTTTTATTCAAAATAGAACACAAATCACAGATCAAAAGTTTAAACTGAGATAATGTATAATTTTAAGGGGAAAATATGTTGTTTTAAAATTTCATGGCGTCAACAAATCCCAAAAAAGTTATAACAAGGCCATTTTTACCACTGTGTGGCATCCCTCCTTCTCCTTACAACACTCAACAGACGTCTGGGGACAGAGGAGACCAGTTTTTCGAGTTCTCATGTCTAATACAGGCCTTTAACTGTTTAATCGTCTTGGGCCTTCTTTGTCGCACCTTCCTCTTTATGTTGCGCCAAATATTTTCTATAGGTGAAAGATGGAAAGTTCTGACCACAGAACAGTCTTCCATTTTGCCACACTTCGTTTTAAAAGACCCCTGGCCCGGTGCAAACTTCTGAACTTGTGGAGCTTGCTTAGAAATGGATTCCTCTTTGCACTGGCACGGTGGATTGTGTTCACTGACAATGCTTTCTGGAAGTATTCCTGAGCCCATTCTCTTATTTCCTTGACAGTGGCATTCCTGTTTGAGGTAGAGTGACGTTTAAGGACCCGGAGATCATGAGCATTCAGGACAGTTTTACAGCTTTGACCCTTACACACAGCTATTGTTCCAGATTCTCTGAATCTTTTGATGATGTTATGCATGATGATGATAACTTAAAAGTCTTTGCTATTTTACGCTGGATAACACCATTCCAGTATTGCTGCGTAACAATGGTGGAATTGGTGATCCTCTTACCATTTTGGCTTCAGAGAGACACTGACACTCACTGACACTGAAGCTCTTTTTATACCCAGTCATGTTGTCAGTTGACCTAATTAGTGTTTATTGGTCTTCCAGGTTATATGCTCAATTTCCTTTTTCCTTGTCTCAACTTTTTTGGGATTTGTTGACACTGTGAAATTTTGAATCAACATATTTCTCCTTTAAAATGTTACATTCAACCAGATTAAACTTTTGATCCGGCATCTATGTTCTATTAGGAATAAAATATTGACATTTGCCATCTCCACCTCATTGCATTCAGATTTTATTCACAATTTGTTTAGTGTCCCAACTTTTTTGGAATCCGGTTTGTATTTCAAATGCTGCTATGTTTAGATTTATAGTTGTATATCTATATTATCTGTATATTATCAAAGCCATAAGGGATGAGAGGGCGTGCATTATTGTGAATAAACCATGGGAAAGAGGTGTTATTAGGCACCTGGAGTCTTTCCTTGGATCGCCACCTTATCGTGTGCTCCCCCTGAAGACTTTGTTGTCCTACTGGGGGACTTCAACGCTCACGAGACCTGGAGAGGTGTGATTGGAAGGAACGGCCTCTCCGATCTGAACCCACGTGGTGTTCAGTTGTTGGACTTCAGTGCAAATCAGTTTGTCCATCACAAACACCATGTTCGAGCACAAGGGTATCCATAAGTGCACATGGCACCAGAACACTCTAGGCCATAGTTCAATTATCAACTTTTTTGTTGTGTCGTCGGAAATGTGGCCATGGGTCTTGGACACTCAGGTGAAGAGAGGAGCTCAGCTGTCAACTGATCACCACCTGGTGGTGAGTTGGATCAGATGGCGGGGAAAGATGCCGGTCAAACCAGGTAAGTAAATGTATAGTAAGGGGTTTGCTGGGAATGTCTGGCAGGAAAACATTTAAGTCCTAACTTAATTAAACAGGGTTAAACTGGGTCCGTGAGACATAATTTTGTCTTTGTCCCATGTACCACATGCGATGAAAATGATATTAAAGTCTCCTTGAATCATCAGGATGTTGTAGTTTCATTTTAGTATGTTCTCTGATGATCAGGACCCCCACAGAGGAGGTATTAGGGTGGTGGATGATTCTTAGTACTGCAGTTATGCTCACATGGTGGAGGTGGTGTGTGTGTGTGTGTGTGTGTGCTGGTACGAGTGGATCAGACACACCGATGCTGCTGGACAGTAAACAGAACACCAATCACCACTCGTACCATCATCCACCACCCCAATAATAAATGCTCTGTGGGGGTCCAGATCTTTAGAGAACAGAGTATGTATCGACACAAAAGGACTACAAAATGGAACTGTAGAACTACAAAGTTTATCTTTATAGTAAGTGGAAAAACAATGAGGTGTATTTTGTTTATAACAACTCACCTCTCTGCACAATGATCATCCGGGTCGTCTTACTGCCATAATCACAGCTCCGGTTTCTTCCCAAAGCGTGAGTGCTTTAAAGCTTTTCTCATCTGTGAAAGATGAAAGATAAACAAGTCTGCTTTACAGGAGCATTTCAAACTGTGTGTATATACTAAACTGTACTGTTGCACTGTTCTACAATCTTACCCCCTATTGTGGTTTTAAGTTCAGCATTAGACAGGGTTTTAAGCGAGGATGACTGAGGTGCCGTCAGTAACAGATCGGTGTTTAGAAGCAGGGCATAGATGAAGATGACACACACCACCACGGACCACACGCTCACCCCAAACTCCTCCACATTGAGGAACCACACTGGGAAAAAAAGGAAGATGCACAATGTGATATAGAAATCCATCCCAGTGTGTTTGTCCTGTCTCTGTTTACCCCACAACATACAGGGTGTCGGCCATGTCACTGTTATTTTGCAGAGAGAAAAACTGTACATACACATTTAAAAAAATATATACAGTCTTTATTAAAACATTACATAAACCTTTTCCACTGCCTGGTAACTGTTCAGACATCCTAGAGAGGGTTGATATATATATATAGATATACTTACTCTCTTCTTGCAACGTTACAAGTTTGTCCTGCTCATCATGTGCTGGTATTTAATTCATCCCAAACCGAAACATCACTTTCAGCAATCCCTGTTCCTCCATATAAATGCTTATTGGCATGTTTGCATATATCCAGGATGGACCAATCAGGAGTCGTGGCAGTTGGGAAACATTGGTTATCTTCATGCTTCAGTTCTTATCAATAGCCCAAGGCTCAGTAATTCATTTAGTTGATAAGGTTTATTAAACAGAAATAAATTCAGTGTCAAAGGAGTGATGCATAGTTGTTAGATAGATTGGTATCCTGTCCTGGGTGTACTTGCCCTGTGCCCGAAATGTTCTGCCCTGGATGGGCATAGGAAACCCCATCGGGACCCTCGCACTGGATTAAGCGGAAGACAATGATGAATGGCACCTAAACATTTTTCGGCCGTTGCGTCAAAGAAAGAGGATCCCCAGGTAACTATGGTTCTTCCAAAGTCTGCATGAACTTTCTTCCAGAGTCTGTGATAAAGCCTGTTTAAAAGTTTTGCACCTTCATTCAAATTGCTGCATTTCTACAGATTAACTGAAAAAACTCATCTCAATTAGATTGGTCTACAAACGTATAGCAACTTAGAGCAGCTATTTTCAAACGTCAACTACCAAACATTTACAATTTCACTGCCTAGTTTATAAACTAGCGGTTAGCATGTCTGTCTCTTAGCACTGGGGATCCACGTTCGAATCCAGAGCTGGATAAGTGTTTCTATGTACTGCACATGTTTGCATGTGTTTCCTCCCACAGTCCATAAACAAGGATTCAAGGAGTAGATGAGATGAAAGTCTTTTAATTATCCACTCTCTTATCCACTATTTTCTTTTGTCATTGCCAAAATAAAAATATTAACATGTCAAAAAACAGTTTTATGAATAAAAATGAGAAAAAATATTTAATTCATATTTAATATTTTATTCATGTGTACTTTAAAAAAAAAACAAAAAAAAACTGCAAACCTAAATTTTAAATCTAACCTCAGTCAAATATACACATACAGTATATTGTTATGACGTTTCAAGACCCACCTGTAGTACCCACACAACTCGACAGGGGGCCACAGACCACAACGACTCACATTTTGGGAAACATTAATCTTTATTAAACAGGTATCGACAAAAAGGACTGTGAAGAAAATAACAACATACGAAGTTTTATTGTTTTATTGTTTGGCATTAATAATAATAAGAAAAAACACTGCACTGAGTGTTAATTAGGAATAATTACAGATAAGTTTTTCGTCATAATGGAATTCATTTTCATCAGTTTTGTGTGTGTGTGTGTGTGTGTGTGTGTGTGTGTGTGTGTGTGTGTGTGTGTGTGTGTGTGTGTGTGTGTG
>JAOUQT010176194.1:0-18219 GCA_025769995.1 Xyliphius kryptos
TTGACGCAAGGAAGTATGTGGGCAGTAACGGTTATATCGCATGAAACGCACGCACACATTTCCGTACGCAGAGGGAGCATAAATGAGGCTTAAATGAGCTTAAACATTTGTTATCTTTAACAATAGACCACATAGATGCCATGGTGTTTCAGTGCATTACTTATTGCTTCCACTAAAACTACAGTGCCTGCTAATCTTAGTATCTGCAATTTCAGAATCGGAAAAAAATGTATTGATCACTGAGGGGAAATTGTAGCTGTTATAGTTGTTACTTTTATGAAAAGTAAATAAAGATAATAAAGGCAAAAACAAATAAAAAAAAATAAAAAAATAACAACTGTAACGGGTTGCACTCTGCTCTCACGCATGCACACAAGAGTATTTGTTTTTTTTTATTCTGATTTTCTTTTTGAATTTCTAATTCTGATTTCTGGTCTTCCTGAAGATCTCCACAAGTGATTCCTGTCCCTTGGAAAAGTTCTCAGATTTTTTTTAGGAATCCCACAATAAGCACCTGGTTGTGCCTAGTTTATGCTCCCAGATGCTCAGTGGAACATTCAGAATTGATTAAAAATGGTACAATGGTACGATTGTATGCTTCCTTTGTAATTAAAGGTTAAAAAACAGTTTTCTTTCAAATGACTATGTAATTTAAAGGACATAGATTTGTTTTGATTTTTACCAAATAATGTAATATTTTGTGTTATGAAGAATATTCTGTGTTAATATGATGTGTCAGCAAAGGACCTGTGTTCTGTTTTTATATTACAAAAAAAAATATTTCATGTTAACTTAAACTAAATGACAAATATAAGAAACCATGCATTGTTCCTGTGATTTCTGGCACCTTTTTGGTTACATTGACATTTAGCAGACACTTTCATCCAAATGGACTTGGTTAATGAAACAGCAATGAGCATTAAGGGTCTTGTTCAATGACCCCCAAATTGGTAGCTTCAGTGGACCTGGGATTTGAATGCACAGCCTTCAGGCTGATAGCCCAACACCCTAACCACTGAGCTACCACTCCCACCACCACCACTCCTATTGCATAATAATCATATAATTATGATTTTTTTTAGACAATAATCTTAAATCTAAATCTGTAACCATCTCAACTCAAACTAATTTTCACTGTTAGTGGCAGTATTGCTTTGTAAATCCTGACAGATTTCATGCCCTTTTTGCATCGTTTTCCATGTTATTTCACCATAGTACACATAATTCTTCTATAAAACTTTTTTATTTCTTAATATGTTTTGGCCATGATTCATGTTATTAGCCCCATTAAAAATATGTCGACCCAATCTGTCCTTATTTTTCATGCTGTATAAAGAATCATCCACTGATATTCGTACTACTTATATCATAGTTAAATGCATTAAATTATCGCTATTACTAAACATATTGATGTTATTTTATTTAGGTATAACTTATATTAAGGTGATGTGTATGTGTAGTATTAACTCAATTTCAGTCATGACGAAGAAAAATATCAAAGAATTCTGACTGTAAACTTGGAATTCTGATTTACTAATTAGAACATGATTGCTTATTGATTGCTTTTAGTTATTGATTATTTACATTCGATATTACTTTTAATGACCATTGTTTTTAAAAAGCAGACAACAAATACTAAACTATTTTGTACAACTATTATTTGGTTTTTAGAAAATTTGTTTTTAAATAGATTTAGGTTCGTCACTCAGCGCATGCGCAAAAGAATGCGCATGCTAGTCTTGTTACAACGGCGTCGGTTAAATAAAAGTTATACTATGGCATTCTAAAATGAGTTCTGTCTTTACTTACTGTTTTAACGGGGGTTAATATAAACGTGAACAACAGCTTAACTTTACAGAGGACAGACACCTGAATGAGGTTTAAACCGCGGTATATTGAAAACTTAGGAAAGCAACATTATGTAGGTTCTTTTCGTAGCTACACACAGACGACCGAGTAAAAGCATCATAACTAAAATCCTACTTATTTAAACAAAGTGTTTTAGGACGATACATCAGGTGTATGTTGGCATTTTCCCTAACCAGCCCAGAACCGTTATCTCCCACAGTAAACAATAATTTGAATTGTAAATCTACTGTATGTAAAGAAAACTGCGCGTGAGCGTGGAGTGTATCTTAGTGTTTGCAATGATTTTTTTCAGAGGTTTATACGGAATTGAATCTTGTTTGTAAGTGGGTTTTTAGTTTTTCAAATATATACATATTGTTTCTCGGCTCTCTTACAGCTGCACTTTGCTCTCAAATTGTCCAAGTTTTTTCGTATGTATATTGTTTTTTTTTTAGCTTCAGTTTCCAGCTCCATGGGCCTTTAGCTTGATTAGCGTTAGCATTCACTCTGTTCCATGGTACGCTCCAACACAGTTAGCACCCTGTCTTATTCCTGAGTTAATAATTAATTAGAGAAGGCAGGTAAAATTAAAAAAAAAGTAACATTGCAACAGAGACAAACTGAACGTATTTTAAAATGTATTACCAGTAATGGCAGTGAACTGCTGTATTAACCCGTTAAGCCCCGGAACTGCAGAATCTCCCACAGCAGCCATCTTACCGCCGCTGACAACAACACCAGCACTGCGCAAGCTCATCTACAACGTTCAAGCGACAAGCAGGTAGTCTGGACTTATGGGTAGTGTAGTTACAGCAACAGCACCCGCACGCAAAGATTACAAGGACGATTTATTGTTAGTTGCGTATTTTCCTTTCAAAACAAGACGTGTGTATATATTATTATTACTACACAATTTCTCTGTGTGGCTGCGACATCCATATTTTAGGAAACTGTTCTACAATTTGAGTGTGAAATGTGTGTCAACCAGGATTTGTTGTAGAGGTGGCAGAAGTACTAAAGTTCCATACTTAAGGAAAAGTACTAGTAATTACGAAAATAATGACTTAAGTAAAAGTTAAAATAGGGTGACACGGTGGGTTGTGGTTAGCACGTTTGCCCCTCAGCACTGGGGATTTCCGGTACGAATCCTAATTTAGGTGGAGTTTCCATGTTCTCCCTGTGTCCACGTGGGTGTACTCCGGGTTCTCCGGTTTCCTCCCACAATCCAAAAACATGGATCCAAGGTAAGGTAAATTGGTTGCTCTAAATTGCCCCTATAGTGCGTCCTATTGTGAGTAGATTCTCCCCTGGATAAATATATATATATATATATATATATATACATACATACATACATACATACATACACACACACATCCAGGGGAGAATCCACTTACAATATATAATCAGTCAAAATGCCTAATGTACAAAATGTCGATTCACAGGCATCAGCAGACCCTAGAAAACATTCCCCACAACATTACTCTACTATTACAAGCATCATTATTTGGTCATTTAGCGGACGCTTTTATCCAAAGCAACTTACACGTATCCCTCTTAACATTTGGGGTCAGAACTCAAGGGTACATACTAAATCCTTGGAGCAGTGAGGGTTAAGGGTCTTGCTCAAGGACCCAAATTGGTTACTTCAGTGCTCCTGGGATTTGAACCTACAACCTTTGGATTGCTAGCCCAAAACCCAAACCACTGAGCTACCTCACCCTCATGAATTGTTGACATTTCATGCTTGTAATTGCAGCATGATTTTGGAAGAAATTTGCAGGAGAGGTGGTGCCAAATATTGAAGCAGAATTAATAATAATTTTGGCATGTGGTTTTGTTAAAACAAATCTGATGTATTAACACTGATCACCTAAATGCAAAAATTATATGTAAGGAATTATGTTGAATAAAAAAAATTCCTTTTTTTCCCCAAACAGCTTTCAAAAGCCCTAATTTAAGATGAGAGTTTTGAAAAATGGAACTAAAGTAAGTGAAATATAAATAATTATACAGCTATATTCAATTATAGTGAGTGCTTTTCAAAATCAGTTTATTTTGCATTTATAGTACATTCATCTTATAACATTCAACCAAGTAGCAGAAAAACAATATAAAATAAATAAAACATAACAATTTATGTAGAATCAATAAGTTTGAGTTAAGCATGTGAACTTTAAGAAGCTCTACAAATCATATATTTAATGAATCTACACAGTTCTGTATAAAGCATCATCACCTCAGCACAGCAATGAGTTGTTTTGATGAGTCCTTTAGCTCCCACCCTTTTGTCTCTAACATTGTACACTGCATAAGAACTTTTGTTAGTAGTGCTTTTTGAATATGGAATAAATAAATGTTTATATGTTAAGTTTAAAGTAGAGGATAAAATCTGTTGAATGAGAAAATTATATCAGGATTAAACACATTGTCAAAATTAAAATAAAGTTACCAGCAAGTGATTCATCAAATTTAATGGAACTTATTTATAAAAGTTTATTGGTTAATTCTTTTTTAAAAAGAGATTTAAGACTTTATAAGGAAAATATCACATCTTCTGCTTCATCATAATTGGTAAATCCAAAGTTAGAACTAGTTTGTGAGCACTGACCTTAAAAACTATGGAACGAGATGAATTGGCAATCACTAATCAGGCCATGTCTAAGGTTAGTAGGTTATTGTGAGCAAATTTTTAGACGTGTGTTTTGTACCGAATTCAGGTATTGGAATAGTTAAGTCCTATCCTACACATATACATTATTGTCCACATACACCTTTTGGTTTTAAAGGGTTTTAAATACTTAAACGGTCTTCTCATTTTTTTTTTAATCAAGAAGTCAAACTAAATAAATGATTTAACAATAAGCCAATCACAAGGGATTAATGCAATAAAAAAAAAACAATGTGGTTCCTGATCTTGAACACTAACTTTTTTTTAAATATATGAGGCCCATTTGGATTTCCATTCTTGTATCTGTGTAAAATGTATTACATTTTCTAAATAAACCTGATCCTGTATCTAAAAGTCTTGTCACATCATTTTTAATGGCAGCATTAATAAACTCCAAATCAAAAATAATAATTATTGGATGACATCAGAATGTCCTCTTGAAGACTTTATGGCAAATTGTAAGTAAAAGGTTGAGCACATTTAACTAATTAAGATTAAAGCCTAATTAAAAAAAATATCAACAACCTGGCTGTGCTAAAGTGGCATTGGCTATTATTACTGGCAGCAATACAAACCTAAAGCATGATCACGGTATCCCCCTGCTTCACAACTGGCAGGAATTTTTTTTATCTAATATGAACTCTTGCTCAGTATGGCCAAAACATCTAATTTATTTGTTGAGGTAATCTGTAGCATATTGTTAAGTTCTGTGACTAATATACACATAGATGCACTTTCTTATGATTTTACCAGGAATATTATTAGTGCAAACGCACAGTAGTAAGTAGCATAAGTAATAATAGAAGCCTACTTAACAGGACAATTTGAGTTTTTAGTTCTCCTACAGTCATTGCTTTTGAAATCTTAAGAAATTATATTAAGGAGTTTATGGTCACTGAGTGTTAGAGCGATGTTTAGAGTCAGATAATTTATAAACCAAACTGAATTCAGTCGAGAGTTTTACATAACAGTTGGACAGCTGGTAAGATTATTTGCTAATCGGGGTGTGGGGCAAAATTTATCTTTGTTTTGATTCACTGTTATAAAGGAGGCCTCAGTGACTTGCATGCGCACAACGGTTCTAGAGAGGACCACACATATTCATTCTGGTTTCCTTCGGAATCTCCAGTTTTCCCACACAGTCTAAAATTATGTGAATTAAATTGTGAATATTGTGAAAATATGGACATCTGTTTGACGTCTGATAAAACTGTCTGGGGGCATTTCCATTCACCCACTAGGTCCCACACATCCCATCATATGTGTGATTTTAGAGTGCTAAAACATTTTCACAAGTCTGTGTAATGGAAAACATATGCAAATGCACACCAGTGTGTAATATCTGTATATAACCAAATTCTTAATGAATCAAATTATTTAGCTAAACTACAATGATCATATAGTTGCTCAGAAACATCAAGGTTTAACGAAAAGCTTTACAAAAAAATGATACAAACCCTGTTCTAGGCAAATTCAGAATCATCAGACATAAGCATGCTCTGCCCCAGAATCCCACTATTTATCCTCAAGTCTTTTATATTAACATTTTTTTTGTTTGTTTCATACAATTAAAGTATTTTCCATGTAAAAATAACAATACTGCAAACAATTTAATGAGGAATTGTTTAATTTAAAAGAAAAACAGCTAGATTTGTCTTTTTATGATTGTGATAGTTGTGACGATGCAAGTACAATTAGACCTTAATCACATCAGGCTTATGTGCTGAAAATAAAATGGAAAGCTAGATTTTTATTTTTAATCTTTTAGTTTAGTTGTATCTGATTTCTTAATCAGGGGGTGACGTGTGTAGACATTCAGTCCTCTTTGTGGCCAACTATCTTTAGTGCAATAAATAACTCTCACAACTCTCTTAGACCTGCTGCTAACACATCTGAGATTATAGCATCCATGCTTAAAAAATGAACATCATCCCAAAATCTCAGTTTTCCAAACTTAAGATGTTGAGAAGGCTCAGTCTTGAGTGGGTGATCGTGGGACAGAACTAGCAGATGGCAGGTGTCCCGGTGTGCCCCATCATATCTGTATTTCAGTCATCTGATATGTAGCGAGGAGTTTAATCCTCTTTAAACCTCAATATTGATCAGCATCAGCCTCAATATGCAATAACATTGAGTGTGTGTGTGTGTGTGTGTGTGTGTGTTGTGTGTGTGAGCGAGAGAGAGCGTAAAGGGTGTTTGCACATGTTGAGCTTCTTTAAGGGTGATGTGTGTACTTTATATAATGCATGTCAAGGAAGAAAGCGTGTGCCTGTTTAGGTCAGAAGCGGATGAAGGTGGCATCAATCTGCCGGACACTGGGCAATGCCAGCATGATCTTGCGTCTGTACTGAGGGTCCTTTTGCAGCGGGTTGCGTTCCAAATACACCGTCTCTAAACCTTTAGCATTCTTTAATTCATCCAGATCGCTCCAGTTTTCTATCTGATTATCATTCATCTACAAAGAATGAAAGAATAAAAGAGACTTGATGCAAGAAAACAATGGAAATGAAAAAAATACACAAAGAATGACAACTCTAAATAAAAAAAGCCCCAAATAATCAACAAAACATCTTGTTGTGTGCAAAAAGTGTGTAAGCTCCTGCCAGCTGTGTAGATGCACATTACACAAGGTTTTGAATTTAAGATAGATAGATAGATACTTTAATTATTTCAGGGCATCCAGCTGCTATACCATATCACGCAAGGTAAGGTAAACAACAAACACAGAAGTAGAAAAAAAAAAAAAAAAAAAATAGAGGCATACAGGCACATGGAGGCCACACACACTACTGAGCCTCATTTTAACTTATCTTGAGGAATTTCCACTAAAGTTGGATCAGCCTGTCATTTGATTTTCCAATTTGATTTTGAGTATGATTCCAAATCTAGACCTACAAGGTATAATCATTTTGATTTACATTTTCCCAGGTCCTTAGGAGGAGAAGCAGGCTCACAGCATCACTGATCATTCCCCATACTTAACTGTGGGCATGAGGTGCTCTTCTGCATACTTACTACATACTTACTTTTTTGTAGCCATTGCCTGATCAATGAAGGTACACACATCTGCCTTACTTGAATAGTATGTTCTCTTGTCTTTCCCATGTTTATGTGTGAGTAAAAGAAATAGGCCTCTGTGTAATGCCATGTTTATACCCCAGGTAAACAGGAAGTGATGTATTACTGATTAAAGGTTCAAAGATACTTTGATCCACTTTATAAACTACAGTACAATTGACATAAATGGTTCAAATACATTTACTTCCAAGAAATTGTTAAGGAAGCCAATAATTATGGAAGTTTTTATGGCAAATAATTATTTTAGTCAGGATTTTAATTTTTAATTTAACTAGAGTTGAAGGTTGCTTTCACATTTTTCATCAGAGTGAAATTATGCTTCTGCAATAATATATATAATTTTTTTAAGGCTTTTAAGACATTTTACCAAGGGGTTTGAATAATTATAGAGTGTTGTATATATCGATATAGATGTAAAATAATTTATCAAATAACTAGATACAATAAAGTTTATTTATAAAAATAAGTATATAATATAATTCAGTCTAATAGCAGATAAAGGGGATTTTTTTCAACTCAATTGTTCGGAGTAGAGCAGCCATCGTCAAGGGCATCAACTAACTAATTAATTAATTAATTAACATTAATGCAACCCACCCCTTCCCAAAACACTATATTGAAATCAAATCCTTGAAATTTTTTTTTTTAGCAAATCTCATTTGTACTTCAAATTTTTTAAATGTTAAAGTTCATTTGTGTAGGCACAGACATAAACTGGCAGTGGGATTACACACTGCACTGCTGCTAAAGCAAAAGCTAGATATCCATATTGCTCAGCCTCAAAATCTGTCCAACCAAGCAACCCAGACCCCGGCACCGCTTCTGGTAAGGTATCTTTTGCTTGTTTCTTAGGCAACCACTGTTCCAAATCTCACCATATGTGTGGGGAGAGCAGAGGTGTTCCACACTCTGCAGACTGGACAACCCACCCTCATTTCGAAAGAGCAGTTTGTGTGCCCTTGTTGTATTGAAAAATGTTTCAGTGTCACATACAGTTTCATTTGTCATGTGAACTGATTCTATAAACTTACAAACATATAGGACACTTGCAATCTAGTCATTAAAACTTTTGAGGGGTTAAATCTACAACTTGCCCAAAATATTTCTTTAAACAATTTATTGAGAATAAACCAAATTGCTCTTGCTCAAAAAGAAACACTTACCCAGAATTCCTGCAGTTCTGTGAGATGACTAATGTTTTCAATTTTCTTTATTCTATTGGCTGCAATGTCGAGAGTCGTCAGTTTTTTCTATAAATACGAAACAGAAAAATTTAATAGTTTCATACACTCAATAAATATGTTGAAAACAAATTAATTAGCATTTGCAATTTGACTGTCCTGATGTTACTGTCTCCACTTTTGTGGGATTTATTTTGTTTTTGGATAAAAAATCAAAAATATGTTGAGAGGGTTGTATCTCAGGTCTCTGTGTGGGCTGACTATGTGACTGGGAGATGTAAGACAATGCCAAGAATAGAACTGACAGTTTTATTACTGTGGTATTAACACTTCACATGGAGCTTAAACTGTAAAATATTGAAAAGTCTGCACTATTTGGCTTATAAATAAAAAAAATCATTTTGAACATTTTAATTCTAATGTATGAGCAGTTCTGTTTGGTACCTACATTATTCTCAAGGCCTTCGATAACCTCAATGCCATTGTGGCTTAAGTAGAGCTCCTTCAGATTTACCAAGTTTTGTAGACCCTGTAGTTTGGTAATGCGATTACTCTGCCAGAAAGTTGGAAAAGAAAAAAAAACTTAAAAAACAACCAGCAATTATAATAATGATAATTAAAGACCCCATGGTCCTGGATGGTACCTGAATACTGAGGACAGTCAGGTTGTGAAGCCCATCCAGATTCTGTAACTGTGTGATCTTATTAGTACCCAAAAACAAACTATCCAATGAGGTAAGAGCATCCAGATTCTCAATCATCTGCAAGAAAGCGCCAAACAGAGCGTAAGTGTGCTATTTAACGATCATATTAGCTTGGATGTTTTCAGTCGTAGGTATCTTTTCTTACCCGAATGCGATTGGACCCGAGCTCCAACATCTGAAGACCGGTGAGGTGATCAAGGTTGCTGATGTTACCCATCTTATTGTGTAGCAGGAAAAGCTTCCTCAGTTTTGTCAGACGCTCCAAACCTTCAATCTTCCTTAGGAGGTTAAACGATACATCCAGCTGCCTGTTGAGGAATGAAACAAAAAAATGAAAAAACAATGGAAAGTTCTGAAGTATTGAACACAGTTTTAAAAGTTAGGCCAATCTAAATACAATCTACTAATACAATTAGCATTTATTTTGGAGACAGGAGCAAAAATTGTGATATTCCAAATCTCCACCACTTGATGTAATTGAAATATGCAAATACATTCAAACAGACAATATTGCTGATTGAATGGTGATGTTTTAGCACACTATCTCAAATTTGAATAATGAGCAACACAGCAGTTACAGAATAGTGATAATAAAGCAATAAGGCATGAGAGCATGCATTGTTGTAAATAAATCAAGGGAAAGACGAGTTGTTACACCTCTTTCTCATGATTTGTTCACAATAATTCACAACTTTAAATGCCTTAGTGCTTTCGTTATCGTTAATAAACTGCTCTGATGTCATGATGTAATCCGGTTTTCAAAGTGAACACTGATTGCTGAGTAACCAACTGCCATCTGCTGGCCAAATTACAGAATGCAGTTTATAAAAAAACATCAGGACTATAATGTATTGTATATCATGCACTGATACAAATGTGAAGTGCTCAGGGCTGCACATTATTGCCTGTCAATTATGTCATGGCTGAACAAACGACTCAGCCAATCAGATTTAAGGAACAGAAGTACCCGTTTTATAATGATCAATAATCAGCGTCTTTACTCACTCGAGTTCAGTTAAGGCCTGCAGGTTCTCCAGTTTTCGGATCTGGTTGTCATACAAGTCTAGCTCTCTCAGTGACCCCAGGCTCTCCAGGTTCTCAATCTTTTTAATCAAGTTCTGCCTCAGAGAAAGAGTCTGAAAGCGCAACACCTCAATTTAGATCACCAAGTGAACCAGGTTCACTTTATTTGTCACATGTGCAGTGATGCATAGTACAACTTACAGTGATTTTTTTGTATGTATTTGTTTTGTTGCCCAATATCATTTTGTTTTAAAAATAAAAAATATTGTACAGCAATAAAATTTTACTTGGTTTCATGTACCTTTGCCTTCTGCAAGACTTCAAGTCCCTCAATCTTCCCGATCCGACAGTGAACCAGATCCACATCCTGATTTAAAAAACAGCTAATTAAGACTACCACAATATTTTTTGTAGATTAGAAATTTGCTATACACACACACAATATGATGAACTACTAATGCCACCTGGATGATAAGTTAAGAAACTTTCATTTTAAATTCAGAACTGGCATTAAGATCCTGTGCCTCAGGCTGACCACAGTGAAAGGACCACTCTAAAATATGCAGTTTACTTTTACTGTATTGGGGAGGTGTCTGGGGGTGTCAGAAACTCAAGACTGTGTCTGGTGTGACCACCATTTGCTTCACTCAGAGCAAAACGTTCTTCACATAGAGCTGATAATGTGTTTTATAATGGCCAACCCAAAGCACACCTGAGCAATAATCATGCTGTCTAATCGTAATCTTGACATAGAAAACCCATGATGTGGATGGATTATCTTGGCAAAGAAATAGTCTAGACTAACTCCGATTTACACAAATTTGTAAAAATTATTGTTAAAATGACCTTTAGTTTGCACGGAAAACCCTACATAGGAAACTATTGATAACAATCTCCTTATGGTTTGAAACATTTTAAACAGTATTCATTTAAATTTGGTGCAATGGTGGAATGAAACATTACTGCTCACCTCTTCATTAGGGTCAAGAGTTATGGTGTCCATATCAACTGGTATTTCCTCTGGAGCTAAAATAAATGATTAGCAAAAACTTTACTTACTAAAATGTGGAATAAAGAATGTTTCCTTAATCTAATACCATTTCACATTTTGACATTAAGTGACTTACAAATATCCCAACTTGATTGGGGTTAAAGCACAGGGTTTATACAGCAGCCCTGGAGCAATTATGGTTAAAACATTCGTGACTTCAATGGACCTCAGATTTGAACCCACGACCCTTAGCTTGATAGCTCAACACCCTAAAAAGCTATCACACCCATAAAATCAGGCATATCAACTACACATATACACAGCCTCATATAAATGTTTGTGCCAATTCTACACATTTAATGTACCGTACAATTTATTCATTCATTATTTCCCACTTAATCCTCTACAAGGGTCAAGTAATGTGTACTCACACACATTATATGGGGCAATTTAGAGCATTAATTTTACCTTGAATCCATGTTTTTGGACTGTGGGAGGAAACCCAATCAGACACAAATCGGTATTTGAACCGGGAAACCCCAGTGCTGAAAGGCGAACGTGCTACAATTTATTTACTAAATATTTTATACTATTGAAAAACATGGTCAGTTGAGGAAAAAAGTACATGATATTTTAAGTACATTAAAATGAGTGTAAAAAAACATTTATATTTGGTCCATTGGTAAGCAAGGAAAAAAAGAAGGGAATACATTCAGAACCTATATAAAGCTGCAGGGCATAAATCTTGGAATAAAACAAGTAGAAATAAACAAAGGCACTCAAAACAAGTGTGTTGTTAAGCAATGACATGTCCTGGCTGTATCAAACCTCTGGTACCACTGACAGCGAGTCATGTCAATTCAAAGTAAATGTCTAACATTTTTGTGCAACAGTACCAGAAGTGATCAAACCTGAGCTAGTTTGCTGTGGATCGTCCACTTCTCCATTAATACTCTTCCTCTTAGCCTCATCATCACCAGACTCCTCAGACTCTCCCTTCCTGTCAACTTTATACCAGACATACAAAACTGTCAAGATAGGCAGCAAACATTAGACATGAAACAAAATAAAGTTTATTACCAAATTCATAATAAATTGTTTTCTGATTAATAACACCCATTAGAATCTTAAAAAGTGTGAGTGAGAGATATATTTTGCCTACTGTGCTTACACACACAGTGGAGTTGGTCCTCCACATTTAACCCATTCATAGCATGGTGAGCCTAGGAATTGAACCAGTGACATTTGGGTCACAAGACTGGTCCCTAAACCAAAAGCCAACGATTGCTCCAGGAAACTAAGGTTTATGTTATCAAATCAAAGTGGTAAAACAAATGACAGGCTGATTCAACTTCAGTGGAAATTCCTCAAGACAAATTAAAATGAGGCTCAGTAGTGTGTGTCCTCAACGTGCCTGTATGACCTCCCTACACCTGGGCATGCTCCTGATGAGGCGGCGGGTGTTCTCTCCTACAGCATTTAGACTGTTAACTAAGGTTAGACTCATTATCATAGACTGGTGACATATCTAATGCAAGTTCATTACATTTGGTCATTTAGGAGACACTTTATTCCAAAGTGTATATACATACACTTGGCCTTAGAAAGACATTTATGATGTACAGTATACCATTCACAGTTGTTGAGCTGGCTATGGGGTAAAATGGAATGCTGTTGAATTCTACAATTGGCATTTCAAACAAATGCAATTACTTTTATTTTAAGAGATATGATTTTAACAGTCCAAACACAGTACAGCAGGTAATTGGATTTGCATTAAATACGGTGCAAATACGGTGCACCTTGCCGGATGATGCTTGTAGGCAGCGTGACTGGACCACATCATTATGGTGGAGGTAACTGGCGTACTAGCTGGACTGTCCGTATGTGTAGTTCCATGGTTTTGGCCAGAAAACAAGAATTCAAATCGTTCATTTAAACAAATTTATTAAAAGGGAACCATTTTTTAAAAACTACATTAAAGCTAAACGGTAATAGAGCCCACTGTTCTATCCACCCACTTTGTGACAAATCCCGCCTCCAATAACGTGATTGCTTGGTTAAATAAAGTAACGTGCCGATCGCACGATCACAAACCAATCAAAATCCCGTCAAGGCTTAACGGGCAACCCTTCCGACCAATCGCTGCGCAAGGAGGCTGGACGACTGAAAACAGGTGGGCATAAGACAAAACGACCAATTGACTATGCTAAGATAAGCGACTGTTACCAATGTTGTGAGGTAAACAGTGCAATTTCGCTGCCTGAATAAATGGTGGAAAACCAACTTAGGAAACTATTTTTACCCGATGTTAGAGAACGAATAAAACGTCCCATAAATCTATCATTAAAAAATCCAGAACAAAAAAAATAGAGCAAATATATAATTTTATATCTTACCTTCCATCTCCTGAGGCTCGCTAACAGACAGAGTAGCCATTTTCCCCCCGAACGTCCCACCCACTGATTCTTGATTGACAACCCTCTCAGCCTATCATTTCTATTGGGCACAAAACAACTAAACGATTCAAAGTATTTCTATGGAGCCATTGTATGTCTGTGTGTGTGTGTTTTTTTTGGCAGCATTTTTACATATATTTATTCATATAGCTACAGTGTGCTAACTGTTCTTGTAATCATTTTGACTCCACGAGATGAGATCTTGTGTGTGTCCTCAGATTGAGGGAGATTATCAATAATCCTGTATGTCTTCTATTTTCTTACATTTGCTCCTACATTTGCTCCAATTTATTCACATAAAACCTGCTTGCTTATTGTAGATTCACTCTTCCCAGCCTGGTGCAGGTCCACATTTTTTCCCCTGGTGTCCTTTGACAGCTCTTGGGTCTTGGCCATGGTTGAGTTTGGAGTCATTCATTAATTTAAGGCCAATAAAACCTGTAAAGAGTGCAGTACAGAAAGAAGTTAAAGTATGCGAGAACCACAAATCTTTCTTGTTTGTGGGGGACCAAATAATTATTTTCTGGGTGGAGTTGCCATGTTAGCTGTGTCCACATGGGGTTTCTCCGGTTTCCTCCCACATTCTGAAAACATGGATTCCAGGTAAACTGATTGCTCTAAATTTCCCCGTTTTGTGTGTGTATGTGCAAGTGAATGTGTGCCCAGCAATGGCTTGGTGCTCTGTCCTGTGCGTATCTGCCCAGAGCCCGCGATGTTGCCCCCTAAATGAGCATGGGGAACCCAACCGCGACACTAATATAGGAATTAGTGGAAGATAATGGATGGATGGATGTCTCTCTTAGTTGGGGTTTCCCTTTGATGAAAAAGACAGACATTTCCCATCTTTTTAAGTAGAACTTGCGCAATCAGTGGCTGACAATACTTTTTGGCCCGACTGTATATACATTAAACATGTATATAAAACACTCTACCTCTTCATCAACATTAGAAAGTGATTTAGCAGCATTATTGGTAGCTAGAACAAAATTCTAAACAACAGCAACTCCAAATTATTTCACATGGTTTACCTTCCCTGCAATAAATAACACAACCAGTTAAATTACAGCTTTTACTTAAACAATTTCAGTGGAACTACACAATAAAACAGATTTAACTGAGGTAACTTTCACATACTCTTTATTTTATATTTTTGGTCTCATGAACATTCATCAGAGTGACACACATCAAAAGATACAACTCTTTATCAGTCATGAAGTGTATAAAAGCAAGAAAAATAAATGACGCAAATTGGAAGAAGCGCTGTTGTATCGTTTATCCATCAGTAGTTGCCGTAGCTGACAGTGTGAATGACAATACATTAAGACTAATCAAGTCACATACAGTTTTTTTTAAATAACAATAAATGAGTGCTTTAGCTCTAATGCCTGTTTCATACCACCTAGAATGAAAGACAGATTTATTTAGAACATTTCTGTACTTTATATTTAAACATTAAATGTAGTTGCAGTTCTTGGTGTCGCTATTTTTTAAAATCTAATTTTGGCTGGAGCACAAAGCAAAGATCTAAAAAGGCATGAATAGGTAAACTTGTGATGAATTCAACCTTAGTGAACACCTGAGGGATGAACTACAGTGTCTTACATTCCCATCTGACCTTTCAAATGCTTCTCAGAATGAATGGACAAAAATTACCTGGTGTCCAGAAGTACAGTTGCAAGAAAAAATATGTGAACCCTTTGGGATTACTTGGATTTGTGATTCTGATTTTCATCTAAGTTACAACAATAGACAAACACAGTCTGCTTAAACTAATACCACACAAAATTATATGGTTTTATTTAACACAACATGTAAATATTTACAGTGCAGGGTGGAAAAAGTATGTGAACCTCTAAGCTAATGACTTTTTAAAGAGCTAATTGGAGCCAGGTGTCAGCCAACCTGGAGACCAATTAATGTGATGAGATTGGATGTTTTGATTAAAGCTGCCCTGCCCTAAAAAAAATGCACACCAGTTTTGAGTTTGCTGTTCTTATGAAGCATTGCTTGATGTGAATCATGCCTCGCACAAAAGAGCTCTATGTTGACCTACGTTCAAGAATTGTTGACTTGCATGAAGCAGTAAAGGATACAAAAGTATCTCTAAAAGCCTTGCTGCTCATGTGTCCATGGTAAGACAGATGGTCTACAAATGGAGAAAGTTCAGCACTGTTACTACTCTCCCTAGGTGCAGTCGTCCTGTAAAGATGACGGCAAGAGCACAGCGCAGGATGATCATGAGGTGAGAAGGAATCCTATAGTGTGAGCCAAAGACTTACAGAAATGGGAGGACATCATGGAGGATGCCACTGTTGTCAAAAAAATTGCAGCACATTTGAAATTTGCAAAAGACCACATGAATTTGCCACAGCACTAATGGCAAAATATCCTGTGGACAGATTAAACCAAAATTGAGTTGTTTGGAAGGCACAGCACACCATCACCAAAACCTCACCCAAACTGTGAAATATGGTGGAGGGGATTTGGGGCTGCTTTGCTGCCTTAGGGCCTGGAAGGATTGCCGTCATCAACTGAAAAATTAATTGGCGTTTTCCAAGACATTTTGCAGAAAAATGTAAGATCATCTGTCCGCCAACTGAAGTGGGACAACGACCCAAAAAATTGAAGTAAATAAATAACCAAATGGCTTCAACAGGAGAAAACACGCCTTCTGGAGTGGCCCACTCAGAGTCCTGACCTCAACCCAATTGAGATGCTGTGGCATGACCTCAAGAGAGCGATTTACACTAGATATCCCAAGAATATTGCTGAACATTCTTTTTCCAGCCAGCACTGTGAATGCTTACATGTTGTGTTCAATAAAACCATGCTAACTTATTTTTTTGTGTGGTTTTAGTTTAAGCAGACTGCGTTTGTCTATTTTTGTGACATAGATGAAGATCAGAACACATTTAATGAGCAATTTTTGCACAAATCCAAGTAATTCCAAAGGGTTTACCTACTTGTTCTTGCAACTGTATGTTTTGTAGAAGAGCTCTATCTATATATAAATTACATCAGCTTAGAAAAAACGCTAACAAAATAATGTGTTAACAGTTATTCACCTTTCTTTTTTAAAACCGTGGTTATTTATTAGGAGTTGCACCTGATTTTCAGCAGAAATAAAAACACCTTTGTTTGGTAATAGCACTTTTGTTGGAAACAAAGGCTTAATTTAATCAACCAGTTGTTTTAAAAGAGTGGCTTACAGGGATTGATGGGGCTTCACACTTGCAGACATACTATAACAGGAGAGGACTGTTTCCAAACTATTTTAACAGCGTATAGTACAAATGTTTTAGGAAGAGTTTTTTTTTTTTTTTTTTTTTTTTTTTTTTTACACCTTTGGCCATTTTTTTTACTGTAAACACATTAAGGCTACAACTGGTTTTTCAGTCCATTTGCTCATTAGAGAGATCAGTTCAGAATGAACATAACAGAAAAGAATCCAAAGTACTGAATAGCACATTTTCAAAGTTTACACATACACGAGGAAAACATAAAACCATTACTTAATAGTACATTATGACATATACATTAATTATAACACATTTAAACAACTGCAAAACAATACAAACACTGGCACACTTGGTGCACTGATTCTTCTTTGCAAATGATTGTAATATTTTTTTAACCAGTCTGTTTACTACTTAAACTGTCACACTACTATAATGACTGACAAAGAAATTGAAAAGAACAATACAAAATAAGCCAGGATTTTAATTAGATGAATATTTTTCTCAAATAAATGGGTATCCTACAGAATGATTTGGAAGACTTAAATGGTTGATCATGACTTCCTGTTGTACAATCATGCATATGAGGTAAAACCAAAGCCTGTTTAAGTGTATATACCTGTATATATTGCTCAAAAAAAGGGAACACAAAAAAAAACACATCCTAGATCTCAATGAATAAAATATTTCAGTTGAAAATCTTTATGTAATACGTAGTGGAATGCGTTGAGAACAAAATAACATAAAAATGAGCAAAATGTAAATCAAGATTATTATCCCAAGGAGGTTAGGATTTGGAATCATACTCAAAATCAAAGTGGAAAATCAAATGACGGGCTGATCCAACTTTAGTGGAAATTTCTCTAGACACATTCAAATGAGGCTCAGTAGTGTGTGTGGCCTCTACGTGCCTGTATAATCTCCCTACAATGCCTGGACATGCTCCTGATAAGGCGGCGGATGTTCTCTCCTACAGCCCCCTCCATGTCTCCTGGTATCTGCTCCATGCTCTGGACACTGTGCTGACA
>JAOUQT010176292.1:0-18213 GCA_025769995.1 Xyliphius kryptos
TTTGAAATGTGGGAGGAAACCAGAGAACCCAATGCAGACAAGGGGAGAACATGCAAACCCAGATAGGGATTCGAACCGGGAATCCCCAGCGCTGAGAGGCGAATGTGCTAACCACTAAGATGGTGGTCGCCCACCTACATAAGTATACTTGCACAATTAACACAGAACTAATTAATGAATGACGATGAACTAAACTCATGGTGTCCATGCGTATGTGAATTCATTTATTTATATATTATTTAAGCAGTTTTTGATGTACGAAAGGATTGCAGGATTTCAAACAGTAAATCAGAAACAACAAATCATAGGCACATTAGATTAAACAATAACAAATTGTATGCAGTAGGTTCATTCTAACAGTAATTTAACTATCAAAGCAAGGGCATAAAATGATTCAATCATAATCTTCCTGCAGCATTTACAGAGCATACATATTAAAACTTACAGAAATTAAAGATAATTAAAATATGTTATTTCACCATGATTACGCATTATATATAAAAAAATAAATTTTTTTTTTTTAAAAATCTACAGCAAACTGCATCATTTAATTAAAGCATCATATAAATAACGTTTACTTCACTATTCCAGATCTCAGACCCAAACCACAGCATAGTTATTCCTCAAGGCTCTATTCAACGGAAATCAATGCAGAGATAAGAGACATAAATAAAAGTGGCTGCAGTCTCACCTTCAGGCAGCCTCTTCTACAAGGACCAAATGGGCTGCTTGTCATCTCCTAACCCCAACCCCCACCCACCCACCCCATCCCCCTTAACCACCTTACAGTCATCAACAGAAACTATACTCAGGCAGCCATGGGGATCATTCATCTTTGGTCCTATTTATACACAGCCCACTGTCTGCAGCTCTAAACTGCCAATGGTAGCTTTGGATATAAAGTATGAAGCAGAAACAGCCCACAAACATGCATTTGTCTTTTTGTAGTTGGGTGGAGTTCTGTACACTCAACAACCATTGTGTGGAGTTGCAGGCGCTAGTGAGCTGCCTCATATCAGGGCACACAGGGAGCTATTACTATATGCTGGGCCAGCTAAGCTAAGAGGAATATAGTGTCATCACGCAGGGACCAACACAATGAAATTACAATAGCTATAATCCTGCCACCACACATCTTTTCTATTGCCTGGATTCAAATCTGCTGCATATGTGTAACCAGTACTCTATTATATAGAGTTTTGAGGAATTTTACAGAAGCCGTTTAAAATGAAGGAAGGGGCAGCTGTGTACACGAAGAGGAAAAGCTTCAGATTAGTTCTTAGATCCTTTAATGTGCAGAAGAATTGCAGCTAATTAAGAGTTTGGTTCCTTCTTCCTTATCAGGTGGTTTTATCCCTTGCCTGCACTCCTACAACAAGCAGATGTGCACCGTACAACACGTTCATGTCTTATCATGACAAATGAATGTATTCTACCAGCAGCACACAGAATACAGTGTGTCATTAGCCTTTAATGCTAAAACCAGATCTTTGGTTTCTTTTTTTCAAAACAGCCCTAATATTTCAGGTGGTGTGATCTTGCAATGCTGCTTTTACAGTTGAATTTCATTTGCCTTGAAACAGTCGCTATTTTTTCCCCATTTTGTCTCTGTCCATATAACTGCTGCTCACATAATGTTTTGTACTGCACTATTGTGAACAAACTTGAGACTGTTGTAAATGAAAGTCCTAGATTTCCACAGCATTTCTAGAAATGCATAACCAAGCCCCCCTGGAACAACAATCATGACACAGACAAAACCCCTGATAAAGTGCTTATTATTTCTGATATGAATGAACAAGTACCTAATAAGTGTTTTTTCTTTTTTGCTACTATGTTTATAAACGCACATAACGCTGTTCTAACACAACTGTAAATTAAACCACCCCAATTTCAGTCTTGCTGCAGTTTTATGCTGTGTGGCACTGAAATCTACTAAATGAGATATATATTAGTTTGTATAAACAGACAAACATGCCTCCTTTATGCTTTACGTATTGTCCATCGAAACATTTCCATTTACCAGATGGACTTCTGTAGTTTTACAAGTACAGACTGTTTGTGCACTACAGTACATACTGTGTTAGTCCCCAAAAGTACCACCACAGAACAGGTATTTTTTGGTTGGCGCATTATTCTTATTCTAGTAACACTAGTAACACACTGAGGTGTTTTAGTGCAGAAGTGCTGCTTTAGTTTAAATAAAAGACCCCCAACACATTAGAACTGACACAAAAAACACCACCAAATTAAACCAGTTCTGTAAGTCTTAATAGAGAAAAAAAAACTGGGCACAAAAAAAAAGAAAAAAAAAAAAATGATGTACCAATCTGTAATAGTAAAACTACTAAGTCCATCTGGGACATGGCGGCTTGAGAGGTTAGCACTGGGGATTCCCGGTTTAAATCACAATCTGGGTGGAGTTTCCATGCTCATCCAGTGTCCGTGTGGGCTTCCTCTGGGTTCTCCAGTTTTGTCCCACAGTGTAATGTAAATTGGCTGCTTGAAATTGCCCCATATAGTCCGTGACATTATTCACAATAACCCTCACCTCTGACCGCTTCACATTCATAAATGCGCAATATAAAATATTGCACTATTTTTCCCAAATTTTTCATAAACTGCATTATGTAATTTGAATGTTAAAGAAACAAAGGAAATATTTTACTTGCATCAGGGTTCATTTAAAAAAACAGATTGGATTATGTTGCTGAAAACAAGTGCTATGAATCAAACTTTTTTTTTTTTAAATTATGGTTTGTTGGTAACAGTTTTATAAACGTAATACAGCACTCGATGTTGTGCATTATTGTGAATAAACCACGGGAAAGAGGTGTAGGGCACTCCACTTGAGCATTGTGCCTAATAACACATCTTTCCCGTTATTTATTCACAATACGCGCCCTTTTACCCTATTGCTTTAATAAACACAGTTGTGACCAGTTGTTGGCATATAGGCCGGCTGGTACAAAGTTGCTGTGCTATTATTCTCTACATTAGTGTTCCTGTATTAACTGGGTATAATAAACAATTAAGGAGTGGTGACGTGTCGATTAGTAATAATATTGGACAATATTGGCAGACAAGCAGTCAGGTGTGTGTTATTGTCATTATGTCATGGCTGGCCAAATGGCTCAGATTTAAGAACCAGAACTAACCGTTTTATAAACATGGTTCATGAAGCTAGAATTATGCATCTGTGTCAGTAACTGTGTCTGTCTGTGACTAACTAAAACAAATTACCAGTCATTTGTAAGAATTAATTTTCTGCAGGATACAGAAATCAAAATACAGACATTGGAAACAACGTTTTTTCAGTCCCTTGGCTTCAAATACACATATGGACAAAAGTACCAGAACACCTACACTTAACATATACAAGGGATTTAATGACATCCTATTCCGAAGTGTTTCCACTGTGTCCCTCTGACAACATTTGATATTCTGGAAAGGCTTTTTAAAATGGGTCTGTTTAATATTTAACCTTTTATCCAGTTTTGAGGTCAGACAAATACTGATTTTGAAAGAACTATTTTCTTATTCGAATTGATTGTAGAGTTGTGCGTTAGGGTTCTGGTCAGAGCACTGTGTGGGAATCAGGTTCTTCCACATCAAGCTCAACCAACCACACATTTATCGACCATGCTTTGTGCACTAGCGCAGTCACGCAGAAACAAAAGAAAGGCCTTTCTTAAATTCTCTTAAGCATTTAAGAACATGTAGCAATGGGACTGAAAAAGCCACATGAATTCAATGATTAAGTCCTGTGTCACTTGTGTGCATATACAGTGGGCTCTATAATAATTGGCACCCCTAGTTAAAATCTCTTAAAAGCCTTAAAATAAATTATTTATTGCAAAAGCATAATCTCCCTATAAAAAAAAAAAAAAAAAAAGAGTAAAAGCAACCTTCAACTCCAGTGACAAAAAAAAAAATCCCGACAAGGAAACTTATGTCCAATAAAATGACCTGTTCCACAATTATTGGCACACTACAATTTATCTAAATAAATGTATTTGAAACATCTATGTCAATTCTACTGTAGTTTATAAAGTGGATCTAGAAACCTTTATAATTAGTAATTCATCACTTCCTGTTTCCTTACACTACTCAAGTAAGGTAGATGTGTGTTGACCTTCATAAATCAGGCAATGCCTACAAAAAAATAGCCCCTCACCTGCAAATGTCTTTATCTAAAGTCAGAGCAATTATCAGAAAGTACAAATCTTCAGGAGCTGTGACAAACAAGCCTTGACGGGGATGCAGGTGTATCTTGCCATCACGCACAGTGAGAAGGATGGTAGGAGAATTAAAAGTTCTCCAAAACTCACTAAGAGTATTGAAGCAAATGGTAGCATCTTGGGGTTACGAGGTCTTTCACACAACCACCAGGCGCTATCTACATGCCAACACGCTGTTTGGGAGGCCCGCACAGAAAAAGCCTTTTTTGAGTTATACTCAAAAACGTAAATGGGTGGAGTTTGCCAAGCTGTACTGGAATTTTAACTGGGACCATGTGCTTGGGTCAGATGAGACAAAAATAGAGCTTTTTGGCAACAAACCTTCTAAATGGGTCTGGAGTAACATCAAGAATGGGTACACAGAAAACAACTCATGCCCACAGTTAAGCATGGGGGAGAATTGGTGAGGTTGTGGGCCTGTTTCTTTTCCAAAAGACCCTGGAACATTGTAAGGACACGTACGATCATGAACTATTTAAAATATCAGGACTTTATTTTCTGAATCTGGTGGCCTCTGCCCGAAAGCTGAAGATGGGTCCATCACTGGGCCTTTCAGTAGGACAATGACCCTAAACTTGTGGCCAAATTTATTTAAAAATGGTTCACAAGGCACAAAATTAAGCTCCTCTCATGGCCATCTCAGTCCCCAGACCTCAACCCAATAAAAAACCTGTGGAGTGCATAGGAGAAGATTGAGGACTCGGGACCATTTAAAAAGTTTATGCAAAAAGGAATGGTCGAAGATTTCTCTTTCTGTATTCTTCCATCTTGTGAAGAGTTATTATAGGAAAAGATTAAGCGCTGTCTCGATGGCAAAAGGAGGTTGTACAAAAGTACTAACACCAGGGGTGCCAATAATTGTGGCACAAAGGATTTCATTCAAAAGATATTTTTTCCAACAAAAAAAAAAAAAAAAAGGCACTTCAATTAAAGCTTAGATTTTTCCTCATTTTTTGCATTGTTGTCCTACATTATTATTTTTAAAGAATCTATTAGAAGCCAAACATTCTTAACCAGGATTCCAATAATTATGGAGGGTGCCATAATATAGAAACCCAGTAGCTTTTGTTTCACTACCACAAACACACGCACACACCTAACTTTTCTACTTATATTACCATAATTAAGTAAAGTGCTCTCAAAAGTGTTTGTGTGAGCTGTACAGTTGGATTCTCTGAGATATGCTTTTAAACATTCAGTCTTATCAAATATAGAACATGCTACAGGGAATTTAATTCCTTTCTTTTTTATTATGTAATAATCTTATATTAACAATAAAATGTATATCTTAAACATTGCATAGCAGCAATTTTGTGATTGATAGGTGCAGTCACTATTCCCAAGTCTAGCTATTATATTTGTGACTATGCTCCATCAAACCACTGCAGTTTATGCCTATGTTTTTTTGTTGTGCCACAGAAGCCCCATTGTTAAGTTGGACTAGACATGATGTTTACTTTCTCATACATCGAGAGACCATGGACATTACCCTTTAAAAGGTGCTTGCTTGTTTAGTGTCAACATACTTATAAAACAGTGCTGGCTATTGTTAAACTTTCTTGGTCTTAACGGTATCCAATATTATAATTGATATTTCACCATTAATTACAATTAAACACCATCATCACACAAAGCTGTCAGCAACACAACTTGGGGGAATTCAAAGGACTCAAATGCCAAACATAATATTGCCTAATATTAGCCCTTTATTTGCCATAAACACCAGCTTGGTCAGAAAATTGCCTAAAAGTAAGAACATGACTTATTAATTCATTGCCCATTTCTGCAGTGATCTGTTTAGAGGAACTCCTTTGCCTTAAACTTTCAAAATACTAAGCTTTTTAGAGACCCACAGACAGTCAGGTCAAAAACAGATGAGCACTAATACACTATTAAATAACTAATTTAGCAATGTTTTACAGGACCATTAAATTCTTAATATTTTCGGGTTTGCTTAGGAATGCAGGGACGTTTTTTGTTTTACACATGCATCTAGGAATATGTATGTTAAATGTGTGTGTGTGTGTGTGTGTGTGTGTGTGTGTGTGTGTGTGTGTGTGTGTGGCAGCAGAAACAGCAGTGCTTCAGATATGATTCAGAATTGCACCATATATGGTGCTAAGCAACGAGCAAGTTAAACAAAACACACAATACAAAGATCAAAACAAAGCTGACTCCACACTCCTCAAGCCACCATTTCAGTCACTATGAAAATCTGTATAAATTGATTTCAAGAAAACCAGCTGCGCATTTTAAAACCGAAGACAAGAACGGAATATCTGATTTTATCATCAAATACCAAAATAACAGTTTTCAGTTATCTAAAAAAAAAAATATTTTCTCTAGTCTTTGCTCCCTTTGGCATGACAGCATCTGTGTTCCTTGGGTAATATTCAGGACTTGTTCCGGAAGGTTTTTCACTCTGGCAGGAATGATAACCTGTCAGTAGATCACAGGCAAACAGACTCCGCTCTTACAGATCAATGGTACAACATGCGACTTTCCATTACAGCAGTGCAATGAGATGAACGAAGAAGGAAACAAATTGGGAGATGGATTAGAAGGAAACCTGGGGGACACACATATTAAAAGGCTAAAGAATGCTGCTACAGAGATGTCGGAGCCACACAAAGATTTATTCATTCATTCATTTTATAATTAACTTATTCTGATCAGTATTGATGGAGCCTATTGTACTAGTCACAGTGAGAAATTCAAAAAATACTCCGGACAGGCATTTACTCTTACAAAAACCTAAAGAAGGCTTAAGAAATGCTGCTTTTTTATAAATCAAAGATACATTTTTACAAATAATTTTTAGTTGCAGTACTACAAAGTGTTAGAATAATATTCTAATAAGCAGGCTTCTGAATGCCACTAAACTCTTGCATAGTACAATAGCTGACACAAATTCAAGTTTCAAACAGTACCTCTGGCTCAAAGCTAACAGATACAATTGAACATGTCTGATAAGTGGAAGGCCAAATCGGTGATTGCTCTTTCCTGCTGCAAGTGAATTTACTAGATTGTTTATTACTGGAGCAGGAACATCATTTCTAAGCTAGTAAACAACAAAGAATTCTTGAAATTTGGGAGGAACGTAAATGAAAGAAATCTAAAAATAAATTTCATAGAAAACGCATTTCAGCAAACTTTTCGGCTCATCTCGTTTGGGATGGTCCCTTTCCTGTTCCATCATAACTGCTCATATGGACAAAGCAAAATGAAGCCCTAATGACAGTGAACACCTTTGCAAACAGGAATGACAGTTGTGAGCCGCTCATTCACAATTTAATATATCGAACAACAGCGTTGCACATTTGGTGTGAAAATCATTTAAAATAGAAGGTCATGATAAAGAAACTTCATACTCATAGACATTATATTGAAATACAATATCTAACAAGATTATGAGATTATGGGTATTCACATAAATGGCGGTTTAAATAGTGTTTGCAAATTTAGTTTTCTTAACCACTAAATTAGTAGATATCTTGGAATATAAGATGTTTGTACAAATTTGTGATTTGTTATAATATAAATGACCATAATATAAGGACCATCTACAGTTCTACTTTTTATGCTTTATCATTTATGAAAGATCCGCATGGGACATTATTTCACATCTGAATTGTTTGGTCTTTATTTTGTATTTGCATGTAACAGTGAACAAGTGCGGCATAATTTGTGTACATTTAAAACTTAAATAGGTATTTACAATACAATTCATAAATTTGCATGAATCTGCATTTAAGAAATTAGTAGCTGTCATAATAAAGAATAATAAAGACCAGATTTTTCAGATTTGCATTCCTGTTTCCACTGCAATGTCTTTCCCTGCCACTTTTCTCGCTCAAACTTACAAACACCAATTACTAGTGGAATGTTTGGCAGGTGTGGTAATCACCACTAACTACCATTCGTTGCCTTCGGTCAACAAGTCCATTCCTTTAAACTTCCACCACAGCAGCTTGTCAGTAACAAAGGCTTACATAAAACCAGTAATATCACAAATATACTTTTAGGCATCCCGACACCATTGAAACCACCTTCTCATCTAATAGCCTAGAAATATAATATTTAAAAAGCTGAGACATGATACAAGCTTTTTAATTTTACAGTCTAAATGTGCGGAAAATAATGAATGCATTTGCAGACTGTTTGTGCTCAGTGGTAGAACTTTCTGCTGATGTTCTGCTACGTTATAAGGTGTAATGAGGTTGATGTATCTTCCACTGTAAAGAAACTCATAAATCCTTAAACTTTGCTGCTGCAGTATTTATTTTAGATGCAAAACTACTTACAAATGATTTACATGACTTGCTTTAGGAGTTCAACTGCAACAATTTTGAAAGCTCTGCATTTTTGAAGGTCGTAATGTGGCGCTAATACAATAATAATAAAAGTATTCAATGAAGAAAGGTAGGAAATAATGGAATTTTTCTTTTAAGTAGCTAGAGAGCTGGATGTGGCTACTGAATGTGACAGGACCACTAATAATTACAAGCAGCAATACATCAAGTCGAAGGGCAGGCTTCCATTAGAGCATTTTAGTCCTGTCTGTACAAACAGTTCTGACTAAAGGGAATCAAAGCTGGAATATTATGAATAATATGAAGTAGGGCTGGGACGATATGGCCTAAAATCACTATTGTGATATAGCAGTTCACCTCGATAACGATAAACAGACAATAATTTTAATACACACATACCACAAAAATAAAGAATGTTTATGCCAACATGAATACTTTAGGAGCCTCGTGCCCTCTGTAGGGTAGTCATGTGACTACATGAGTATGTGGCAATAAAAAGGGAATTGTACCATTTAAAATGGCTTTAAAGGAACATGAACGTAGCCGACAAAAAGACCTTTCTTTTAATTTTTTTAAGATATCGAAAATACTGATATGAGCAACAGGACATCGGTTATCATCATAAATTTTGGTATTGGCAAATTTTCAGTTTATCACCCAGGCCTAATATGAAGCTTCTAAAAGTGATTATAAAACAGTTAAGAAGCTATGAGTTCACCAGTTATGGTATACATTAACCAAATTCATTTTATAAAGCCATAAAAACTCCTAGACCAACCACTACAGCTTAACCAAAAAAAAAAAAAATCAACTACTAAATAGTAAATCCACATTAACTAAACACTACATAAAAACCTAGGGTTACAGAATAGATTAAATATTTTGAATAATCTCTTATTTTTAAATCAGAATAAAAATGCAAAAATTGTAAAATCAAGAGGAATGCTTCCTCTGCTGTCAGGCAGACACTGTGTTTAGCAATAATCTGAAGTAACAGCAGAAGAGAAGGCTTCCTAACTATCTTAAGATTTGCACCTACTGAGAGTATTACATTGGCCCCACCAGTTCTTTTGCCCTAATCCCATTCTGTAAATCTAAAGCCTAAAACAAAACTACTGATAAAATTTGATGCACTTTACAAAGTTTTAGTGAGTGTACATATCCATGGGCAAAGAAGCAACGTTTAGAAGTAGCACCTGTAAACAACAGGATGGTGTAATAAGAGCTGATTCTGTTGAAGGTGATGAAATGACTCCAAAGAAATGTAGCAGTGTTGCTTCATTAATAAAGAATTTGCTTATGTGTCACAAATCACCACACTGTGTGGGTTTGTAAAGTTTAAGTAAAGTCTAAATAATTTGTGCATGCAACAGAAAAAAGTTCTAAATCATACAAACCCAAAATAATTGCATACATCCCTGTGGCAGCAGCGCAATGCATACCATAACGTAACTACTACGTATATGACATAAAATGTCTACCACGATCAGAATAAATGTAAACATTTGATCTCTTAGAGCTTGCATGATGGAGACTACCGTGTCTGGTTTGAGTTTAACTATGTGTTATTTCCTGACTTACAAACATGTAAACTCTAAATATTGCAAATAAAGGACTTAAGAGAGCCATTTTTAATAAGAGATTTCTATTGAGAATTGCTAGCGCCAGACTAGATCAAGCTGATTAACATGCTACGGCTCTTTTAAAAATAGATTTTAATTGTGGTAAGCAGAAAAGCTCAACAATTCAAATCTTGTGGCAGATGGGCTACAGCAGAAGCAATGTTTGTAAGAATCTGTATAGTTTTCTTACAATGTGTTCAAGCTTGTTTTGTGTTAAACAGCTTTTCTTTGGTAGACTGTTATGAGTTCTTTGTATCTGTTTGCTGTATGTTTAAATGAATCAGTAAGCTGTTTTTGAGTTCATACATAACATTTTGTTTACATTTAGCAAATGCAACAAAGGGGGTGGCACGATGGTGTAGTGGTTAGCATGGTCTACTCTCAGCACTGGGGATCAATGTTTGACTTCCAATCTGGGTGGCGTTTTGATGTTCTCCCCTGGTTTCCAGTTGCCTCCCACAGTCTAAAAATGGATTTAAGCTAACCTGGCTGAATTGACCCTATATAGTGTCTGTGTGTTTTTGTTTGTCCAGTGATAGATTGGCACCCTGTCCTGGGTGTAACTGCCAAGCCCCTGAAATGTTCTCCTCTGAATGGGCATAGGGAACCTCGCGGCGACCCTAGTAAAGGATTAAGTTAAAGATAATGGATGGATGAACTTACAAACAAGAGAACAGTATATAAGCAATTCATATCATTTGCAGTTACGATGTTCATTGGTTTATTCAATCAAAAATCTTAAAGTCGCCCACAACACGGCAGTAACACATTTTTAACAGATCATGAAGCCCTTTGAAGCAATGTAAAAGGTTTAAACCCCTAAACAAAACTGCATCCAGACCAAGTGGCACAAAAGCAAATGCAGGCTTAGTTAAAAGACATAAAAACAGTTCCAAACACTTCACACAACTAACTTAACTTGTTTGAGCATAAGCATACTGAGAAATTTTTCAGTTTTATCTTACAACACATTATCTATATTAAGTAATCCCATTCAGCAGCTGCTCCAATGGGTGTGGCATAGTGCAGACATGTTGGCACAAATATCTGAGCACAACATACACAGCAGATAAGTCTTACACGTCCTAGGACCTGCTCTTCTATGGAGCTCAAAAGCTGACATAAGTATTTAAATCTGAATTTTGTAAATTGAAATATTTTTCTGCAAAATTCAAATTAGCACTTTTCAGAGGAAAAAAATCAGACGAACAGAATTCAGATAAAAAAAAATAAAAATAAAAAATTAGATGTGCTGTGATTGGCTCAATGTTGCGTTTGATGGCTCTGATCGTCTGCTTTTCCTGAGAAGCCCGGATGTTTCACCTCGGACTTGACCTTGTATATTGCTAAGAAGTGAATCTGAATTTTTTTTGTCTGAATTTTTTCTCTGAAAATTGCTAATTTGAATCTGAGTTTTGCGGAACAAAATTTTCAATTTACAAAATTCAGATTCAAATACTTATGTCAGCTTTTGAGCTCTATACTCACATATTTCTATGACTGCTATAAGGTGGCAATACTGCAACACTAACCTGAGAAGGAAGGGTAGCTTTAGGCTGGCTGAAGACTGCAGGTCCACTACTGCTGGAACTCCAGCAGTAGCCATGTCCTCTTCTCACACTCTGGTGTCCAAATGGTCCAGACAGTGCATCCTGCAGCAAACAGCACAAATTTAGGTTAGATCAAACCACAGGAGAGAAGGGATATATATATTTAAAAAAAAATCATTGTGAAACTTTCAGTTTGAAGTCAAAAATACTTATATTAAACTGAACAGTCTTGTGCCCATGGGTTAATGGATTTAAATTTTAATGCAGGATACTATTTATTGTTGAAAGCAAAGACAGTGGGAGAAAAAAATCTAAAAATAAAACATGGCCTGTAAGGTAAATATGTACCTTGAAGAAAATAAATATATTTGACACACTGCCAATATTTTAAGTTTACACCTACAAAGAATGGACAGAGGTCAGGAATTATCATAGGTACACAACAACCTTAAGAGACCAAATCAAAAACAAAATCCAGATAAATAACATTGTAAAAAATGTAAATAATTCAATTGCATTTAATTGCAAGAACTAAGTACCTGATCAGGTACCAACCAGCAAGAATTCTGGCTCTCACAGACTTTTTGTTTAAGAAGCCTCCCATTATGCACTAAATACTAATACACAGTTAAAAATGCAATGGTTTGAACCTGTTGCCTGTACAAAACACACTGGTCCACACATTCGATCACACTCCAGCCTCTCCACCACTCAAAAGACCAAAATGCTGTCTATAGTCACCAGAAATTATTTTTAGACCTGCACAAGGCTGGGTTAGGCTACAGGACAATAGGCCAGCAGCTTGGTTAAAAGGCAACAACTGCTGAAACAAGGTGACCGTTAAATCTTCCTCAGTCTGCAGCTACATGCAAGATCTCACTTTATGGGAGAAGAATAATTCTGAGAAGAAAATAAAAGCCAAATCAGGTTTGATATAGAACACTGTAGCTGGTTTCTCTATAACTACTGACTTGTGTTGTTCTCTCTTTCATAAAAAGTGCCGATAAATGACTAAATGTAGAAAGGTCAGAACTAAGCCCTTAACTACATAGGAGAACTCTGTAAATGACCTGAAGAGGGACCACAGTTTTAAAGATGACCTTTAGCAACGCACTACACCATCATGGATTAAAATCCTGCAGGCCACGCAAGGTCCCCCCGTTTATGCCAGCGAATGTCCAGGCCATTTAAAGTTTGTCAATGACCATCTGTATGATCCAGGAGACGTGGCAGAAGTTTGAGGTATGGATATGACCAAAATGGAGATTTTTGGGATCTCCAGTCCATTCACAATGTTTAGAAGAAGAAGGATGAGTACAACCCCAAAAACACCCTCACAGTCGTAAAGCATAAGATGGCATCATCATGCTTTGGCGATGCATTGCTACAAAGGGGACAGGATGCCTGCAACAAATTAAAGGTAGAATGAATGGGGTCATGTAAAAGCATTGAAGATGGGTTGTAGCTGGGTCTTCCAGCATGAAGATGACCCAAAATACACTGCCAGGGCAACTAAGGAGTGAGCCTGTAAGAAACATTTGAAGGTCCTAAAATGGCCTAGCCAGCCAACAGCCCTAAAATCAACAGAAAATCTGTGTTTGCCATAAAAGCTTTCTGCACCAAAATTTACGTTCTGTTTTTCTATTGTATCCTTATTGCATGCAATGAAATGCAAATGAATTATTTACAAATCCTACAATGTGATTTTTAGTTTCTGTCTCTCACAGTTAAAGAGTATTTACAATAAAACATACTTTCTGGTTGGGGAAAAATTACAGAACCAGCAGTGCATCAAATACTCATTTTTCCTCCATGTATCTGGTTTGTGACTGTCAAATGCACTGTAGTGTACCACTGGTAAGATGATTTACATCTAATTTAGCAAATGTTTTAGACAGGAGGCCACAGGAGCCACAAAGAGCCTAGAAACCCTCACAGCACCATTTTATGTGAAAGAGAACAACAAACACCTATTTTTCCTCTAAGCACAGCAATCACTTCAGCTGTGTTCTATCAGAGCCTCTATTAACAGCAATTAAATTCAACTTAATTAAGCTAAATTCTTCTGCACACAACAGACATGTGGGACTGCTGAAATGAAAGAGCTGCTCAAAGATGAGAGGATCGCTGAGGATATACAAGGACTTGAAGGATTAAAAAATATATATATATTTCTCACCGTTACCATAGAAAAGAAGTTACGTTCAGAGGAGATAAAGGATGTAATGCAATTGCTCTGTGCTTCCAACACTGAACACTTATTTCAAAAAGAGATCGCAGGCATTTGAAAAACAGGCTATTTATACAATTGGACTTCAAGGTCACGTGTCATTTTTAATATTTCTCAGCGCAATTTAATTGCAAATCTATTGAACAGAAATAATACAGGTTCCAGGTCATTACAGGTGAAGGTCATTTTTAGAGGATAATGAAAACTGTGCTGCCCTGCCTCAGCCTGCCAGATTCTGTGTTCCACAACCAGAGGAATCTGCTGCTCACTGGTAACGTGTCACGTCTAGGGATGTAAATCGAAGTCCTCGTGATGATTCAATGTGATTGATTTTTCAAGCCAATAATTTGATTATTTTCTATACTTACAAATTCCTCACAATACAATTGGATTTGATTAAAAGTCAATCCAATACTCAATATTTTTTCTATTGAAATCAACAATAAACCCATTTGCGTTTTGTTGAGAAACTCGTTTTTGGTGGAGTACCATGTCCCTGCATTTTTTAAAAGATGCAAGTTTTTGTGAACAGTGTCCATGTTTAAAAAGCGAAAATCTTTTTATTAAATAAAAAAAAAAAGTGTCCTGAATTACTACTTTATTGCATTATTAACCTTAATACATTCATTCATTCATTATCTTCCGCTTATTCCTTTATGAGGGTCGCAGGGGGGGGTGGTGTCCCCATGCCCATCCAGGGGAGAACATCTCGGGCGCTGGGCAGATACAGCCAGGACAGGGCGCCATCCATTGCTGGGTACACACTCACTCACACAGTCACACACTATACAGGTCATTTAGAACATTTACCATTGACCTTCATGTTTTTTGGAATGTGGGAGGAAACCAGAGAACCCGGAGGAAACCAACGCAGACACGAGGAGAACATGCAAACTCCACCCAGGTAGAGGCAAATGTGCTAACCACTAAGCCACCGTGCCGCCCCAACCTTTATACATTTTTCAAATAAGTTAACACTTTTGCTTAAATTAGCATTTAAAACAATTAAATTGCAGTCAATAAACATTACATCACATATATGTGTATATACATAATTGTAATACAGCAGTATAATGAAGTCTAAAGCAAAATTGATTCGGATTGCAGAAGTCTTATGATTCTTAATCACAATTATACACCACTATGAACGTATTAACACAGTGGATATGAGCAGTAACAGCAAGCAGCTCCCGGTTATTTTTTGTAATCCTGTTTCTGAATTCATGTAAAGATTTCAAAATCAGGCCCCACCATATTTTACACTTTGCGTAAATTTCTGGTTTATTTCAATTAATTTAGTTTTGAAACATCAAATCAGAAGTGGACAGCAGGAAGGATTAGCACCTGAACTGGAGTGGATCAGTCAGTGACACAGCTCTTCATACCTGCATACCTCAGCAGCACACACACACACACACACACACACACACACACACACACACATATATAGAGAGATGCTAATTTTAAATACAGCCCCCAAACACGAGTGCATTTTAAACACTCTAATAAAAAGTTTGCAAAAGAGCTGCATTAGATCAGTGTCACAATGAATCTAAATCAAATCCCTTTTAACCTCTCAAATGCAAATTGAATCAGTGCTTGCTATTAATCTTAATTATTCTAAACTATTCCAAAACGCCAATTTGCTGATGATCCAACACACACACACACAAACACACCTGAGCACACTCATGTGCACACCCACAAACAAGGACACAGGAGACCCTTTTTTTAAATGGTAATGGAGCATAGTAAATCATGTAGTCGTTGCTGCAGAGCTGTAGACCTCTGTGGTTAACTATTGCTCTGTTAGCAGCCACCAATTAGGTCAGAACTGAGGTTATTATTGTTTTTGATTAGTTGAGGTTAGTAGAACATGCTTAACGATGGTGCACAATTGCACTCTAAGGAACGATAGAACACAGGATTCTAACAGCATTGTGTTATAATAGGTTGGAAATGTACCAGAAGCAATAAAAGTACAAAATGTTGCTTTACCTATAAAATTTTCACTTTGATAAAAACGGCTTTTTTGCTTTGGATTAGGAATACATAATAATAAATATTTTATAATATAAACCGTGTACACCAGATGCAGTCTGAAACCATTTCAGTATATTTTAATGTGAAGCTCTCAACTTTTAGATTATACTAAAACATATTTAGTACAGATTAAACTACTTGAAAAAAAACAATTTTACTATAATGACTGGATCTAAATATACTGAACGCTGCCCGATCGATCCAAAATAAACCAATAGTACCATGTACCGTTCTAAACTGGTTGCATTTAATCCACAAACCTGACAAGAAAAGACATCACAACATGTTTGCTGAGCAGTGTAGCATGGACACAGAACTCGAATGCAAACCAATCATCATTCAGGGCTTGACAATTATTCCTAGACCAGCCCACGCTACTTTAGTCTCATTTTGATGCATGTAAAAGTCATGCACCCTAACAATATTTAATTTAAATAACCCAAAGATTTAAAGAAGGGTATACCTACTTCGAGCCAAATAATCTAGAGATTGGACGTGGAAAGGTCTTTAGTTAAGCTTTCTGACAGTGAATAGAGTTAAAAGCACTTTATAATCTGACTTGACTTCCACTCTGGGTGGCATGGTGGCTTAATGATTAGCAGTTGGCCTTAGCACTGGGGATTCCCGGTTTGAACCCCGATCTGGGTTGAGTTCTCCCCGTGTCCCCATGGGTTTTTTCCGGTTTTCTACCCCAGTCCAAAAAATGGATTCCAAGTAACTTGAATGCTCTAAATTGCCCTGTATAGTGTATGGATATGTGAGTGAGTGAGTGAGTGAGTGAGTGCCCAGAGATGTATTGGCACCCTGTCCTGGGTGTGTCTGCCCAGTGCCCGAGAGGTTCTCCCCTGAAAGGGCATGGGGAAATCACATCGTGACCCTAGTAGAGAAATAAGCGGAAGATAATGGATGGATGGATAGACCACCTGAGAAATTCAATTCTGACCGACTCACTGAACTTAAAATTGTCTAGAACTGTAATCCTCTCATTTTAACAGAGAATGGACAAAATGCAGGTGAAATGAAAAAAAAAAAATCCTTACACCAGTATTAATCCTAGTACTTGGAGAGCAACCAGGGACAGAAAAGCATGTAAATATTAATTCTAAAGCATGTAAATTTGAGCAATATGGGTCTAAAAAAGTAACACACTCAGCTCCCAGTAGAACAAGTACAGATCAAAGATTTGCTTAACCATGATTCGGACCATTTAAAAATCATCAGCCGGTTATGATCTGGATGGGTTTTTTTTAAAGAAAATGCTGACTTCAGCATTGGATATCAGCATAACAGATCAGTAGGGGTGCACTCGTCCAGCAGTGTGTCGTTAGGGGTGCAGCCAGGTAACCTTTAATTCATTCAGCCACCATGGACTTTTTTAGATGACTATAGTTTGTCACTGTGAATAAAAGCACCTATTCCCTTCTGATTAATAATTTTGCAGTTTTCTGGCCAAGTGATGATCATTTTAATTACAGCCAGTAATTGTTAGGCTTTGAAGTTCAAAGACTGAATATGTTAGAATATCTCTGGGGTTTTAAATAGGCTGTATAAAAAAATAAAATGAAAAAAAAAAAACAGAATAGCATCCAATGATAGTCCTGAAATAAAACCTTGAAAACAATACACACAGGAAAATGGCAGAATAACACACTACATCCTACAGATATGACAAATGGAAAATCACTAAAGACAGCATTTAACACAGTAATCGACACAATAGCTGCATACTATGGAAAGGTGCGCAGGAATTTCAGGGAACCTCTTAATCATCATGATCCATGTCAGAATCTGTGTATTAAATTTGAGCTGATTAAGTCTGTTAAAAATAAAAGCCTAAAAAGGGCTGCATCCTTATCAATCACCATCATCACACACAGTGGTCTATAGTATCGTCAAATCCATTGCCACAATAACCACAAAAGTCTCAAAGCCTCAAAGTCACTTCCTGCCATTTAAAGTAAGTTGACTCGAACACTGAAATCCCATGATACTGGAAGTTATTGATCATAAAGAAGATTCACCTTTCTGATGACAAAACCAAGCTCAATTTACAGTTCTATATTAATAAAGCATTAAGTCCCTCACTATGTACAACTAGCTCTCCAACAAAACAAATATTCAGTGCAGCAAACAAGTCTTCTTCTTCTTCTTCTTCTTTGTCTTTCGGCTTGCTCCCTTTCGGGGTCGCCACAGCGGATCTTCTGCCTCTTCGCT
>JAOUQT010176397.1:0-18213 GCA_025769995.1 Xyliphius kryptos
GGGGGGGGGGGGGGGGGGGGGGGGGGGGGGTACTCAATCATGCACATCCCATGGTTTGGCAGGGAAAATGAGGGTGGGGCTAATTCATACATATGCAATAGTGCGGCAGGGACAAAGGGGTATGGGACTCTGTCGTCCGTATCCCATGGTTCGGTGGGCAAAATAGGGGGGTGTGGCTCCATTGTGCATTTCCCATGAGTTGGCAGGGAGAAGGGGGGTGGGGCTCTGTCATGCATATAAAATGGTTGGGCAGGGAGAAAGGGGGGTGGGGCTCCATCACAAGAAAAAGGGGGGTGGAGCGGTTTCCATCATGCATATTACATGGTTCAGCAGAGAAAAGGGGGTTGGAATCCATAATGTGTGTCCCATGGTTGGGCAGGTAAAAAGAGGGGTGGGGCTCCATCGTGCATGTCCACTTTGTCCTTAATCTTCTAAAAAGGCCTTTAATTATTATTTTTTTCTTGCCTGTTCATACAGAAGAGTATTTGTGAGGAGATGTGGCTCAGAATCGTTGTTCTAGTTCGTTCCCCAAAGTGTTGAATGGGGTTAAGGTCAGGGCTCTGTGTGTGCCAATTAGGTTTAACCACACCAGACTCACCCAACCTTGACCTCATGGACCCTGAGTTGCACCCTGAAACAACAAAGGACCGTCGCCAATCTGTTTCCACAAACTGTTACCTTTAACACGTAGTGGAACTGAATTCAGTGATCAGGAGGGGTGTTCTGATACTTTTGTTCATTTAGTGTGTGCATGTGTGTGTGTGTGTGTGTTAAACATTTTTTTGAAAGCGTCCACTTTTGTATGCAGGAATTAGAAACTTCATTTAAAGGAAATGACTGGTGACCGAGACTAGTTACTATTTTCGGTATCCTGCACAGCACCCTCATTACCACCGACTATAAAACAGCAATTAATCTGCAACGGAACAGCAATATAAATTTAATATCATTATATGACCCCATGCAGAGATCTAAATTCGTGAGGTTCTGGAAGGTGGAGGGACCGACAAATAACATTAATGTGTTGCTCTTTTAACGTGGGCTGTAAATATTATACATCATAAAACTGTCTACAGTGTGTGTGCAGCCTTCTGCAAGGACAAAGCGTTTTTCATAAAGTAAACAGAGAAGGGGTGAAATGGAACGCCGAATGCGAGCCTGTTGAACGAATGAGCGCAGAATCACCAGATTCTTCTGGAATGTCTTCTGTGGATTCGACACCATTTGTTCTCCTTCATGAGAAGATTTGCGTAAGCGCTGAAGCATTCACATTTCTCTCATCCCCCGTACCCACACTCTCCCTCGCTCTCCGGCTAACACAATCACTATTGTATTTCTCAGCGATGGCTCCGAAACACTCCCTAAAAATCTTTCAGCTCCTCTTCACCGCCAGCGAAACTCGAGCCGTCTCGCTGTCCAAATCCATCTGCTTCCTATAAGCCCAAGGTGGCTACATCCCCTAATTGTCTCTGATGGTTTCCAGATAGTTCCCAGAAACTTCTGGTTTGGCCAGCATCCTTTCATCCATCTGTTATTTTAAAGGATGCTTTGACTCGCATGGCTGAATCACTCTGCGCTCTGGATCCCGATGCTGAAATACGCCAGCGCTCCGTTATACTCCGGCCTTATCGGCAGCGCCACTTCCTACAAGGCTATCAGGTGCCAGTTATGTGAAGGGTCTCTGTGTAAAGGTTCATATTCCGACCCGACTGCCGTGGTCCGCTGACCTTCCTGATGGGATAATTAGTATTACTTCTGGAAGTGCATTTAAGTTGTAGAGATGGAGGGTCACCTCTGACCAACAATGAAAAAATTAGGACTGAAATTATGTTGGCATTAGATCCCCGAAGAGCAGAAGTATGTGGACATATGTAGCCAGCTGCAAGAGTGAAGCCTGGGTTTGATCTTCACCTCGTTAGGACATAATTTGGAATTATGAAAGTTACTAGCGGAATACCTATTCTGCACTACGGTGGAGAACTTGATCACAACGTGATAATTGAAAGGCAATTGTTTTTAAATGAATGATGTTTGTGGCAAGTTAAAATCTGAAATGAATATGTGAAGTGCGAGTTGTGACCAAGGACTCGATGAGGAATGACGGAGCCAAGTTGTAGCTTTGTAGGTACTCTCAAGACCCCAATCCATCCGAGGTGTTGCATTTGATGGGGTTAGCGAACGAACAATCGAACGTAGGAAAGCGAGAACCCGACATGGTAGGAAACCACGGTGACAAGGTCCAGCTTCCCAGGTACTTGGGAAGACCCTGACGTGACCCTGATGGGGTCTTGCACTCGTTGTCGACGTTGAAGGTAGAAAGGTGAGAAGTGCTTAGCTTCTCAGCCTTGTAGGTAGTCGGCAAGTGGGAGAATTTGTGATGAGTAAGTAGGGGCTTTGGCGTCTATAGGTATAGATAACCATGCATTTAGAGCTGTATGGGGCTCTGTAGTCATGAGTTCAGAATGAGTTTAATGCACAGCCAGGCATTCTGTCAAACCTCGGTGCCCGACCTCAGAAGTGCAGTTTAATCAGAGGATGTCATATGAGGCAACATGACTCTTACGCTGACGGTATTGTACCTACACTTTTCATGCCACTTAAAGATAATTTGAGATAATAAACGAGGACATTGGGTAACGTTGGAAACGGCAGACGTGAACGCTGTTGTTACTTGGCCTCAGTACGGGGATGTGAGGGTGAATGGTTTATTTTTGGAAGTGTGTATGAAGTTGGGAGACTGTGGTGCACCTCTGACCTGCATGTCTGCGAGCTGCGAAAGCTGACAATGTGGCGAGTGCTGTAGAATTACCCTTTCACACACAGCTGCCTTACAGAGAAACACACTCCTGAGATCAGGACTCTGCAGGCCAATAAATAAACTCATCAAAAGTCAAGATGTGACCCATCAGAGCCGCCGTTTCCCTCTAACACAGATTAAACAGCTCAATGTGTCGGATTTCACACAAAAATCTGACTGGAAATACACACTTCAAACATGAGTTGTGTCTCCATTTGTGCCAAAGTTGGAGGTATAGCATTCTGAAACGTTTGTATGCCTCTGCACTGAGATTTTATTAGTTGTTTTAAGTTTAAGGGGTGGCCACATACTTTATGTCAGAGGTCACTATAAGGTGGACTGCGGTCCGGACCCAGATGTTGTTCATTCTGGACCCAAACCGATAAACTATTGATTTAATTTGTTTTTTTAAGGGCAGAACCTTTCTTGTCTTTACGGCACGGACTTTGCTGTGCGGTAAACTCACTGGCCGATCACATGGTGGTTAAATCTTCAGACAATTTCAGTAGGTTTTTCCAAGGACACGATAAGGAACGGCGCAGCCAAGTTTTAGCTTTGTAGGTACTTGCCATCTATCAGAGATGTTGTGTTTGATGGCGATAGTGAACAAACGTAGGAAAGCAGGAACCCGTTTTTTCAAGGACATGGTAGGAAATCAGGAGGCCAAGATTCAGCCTTGTAGGTGGTCAGGAAGTGGGAGAATTAGTGATGAGGGATTCAGTGAGGGCATTGCCTTTTGAGGCTTTGCATTCAAGTAATTATGACGCTCTGGACCTTGGCCTGAGGAAATTTTCCTATAACTGGACCCGACTGAATTCTAATTAAACACCCCTGCTTGTGACCATGTGATGTTCCGTATTCCGAAGGTGCAGGAGCCTGGACTTTCCATCATCCCGACATTTTGTAAATATCAGGCCTCGACACACATGCTGCTTTTAATTACACCTTCTATTTTATTTATTAATCTCAAGCCTAATGCAGGCTGTTCCCGCCAACCTCCCCCTCCTCCGTCCATTAAAAACGACTCAGTGTTTTGATTCAGGTCTATTTGTGTAAGTGGACATTCAGACAGAGTGCCCGCTGATCTGTTAGCGCTCATGCTCAGATTAAAAAGTATTGAGAAGGTTTTCCCGTGGTACACTGGAGCGCGGTGACCTCAGTGCAGTATTGTTTCTCCAGTGCGTGTGCACTTAGTTCCCAGCAGTGAGCTGCGATTCTTTGGAGCCTGACTGGAACTGAGCTGGAATCGCAGAGGTTTTACACATGACTGGAAAAATTTACAACGTGTTTAGGAGACGAGAGACCTGTGGTATCAAATCACACGAGGTTCAGAACAGAGCCGCAGCAAACGGACGGCTCGTCTGGACAAGGAACTGGATTCAAAATACCGATCGGAACAGATGTTTAAAACGTTGAAACGCTGGTGATGTATGCAGCTTGGTGGGGTTTCACAGCAGCATCACGTAAAATCTCAGCTATCGAGGAAAAATCTCCAGGAACTTCTCACTGATATTAGAATGAACGCACTGGCGGTTGAAGATGCCAGCTGTAGACGGCCGGCCAAGACTGACAGCAGGTACCACACAAGGTCATCGAGCAGCTGCACCGTCTGTGCTGAGACACTAGGGGGCGACCCTGTCACCCTAGCTGCTCACATCAAGTAACACCTGCCGGCTGTGGCTTACCACCTTCTGGGTCTGCTTTACAGCCAGCATGCTTATCATCTTACTGCGGAATCAAAATCAACCAAGTCCAGCCAAGAAAGAAAAATCAAAAAGCTTTGGCCATGCTAATATTTGCAAGGAGGCGACTGACCATGCTTCAGAAATGTCCCGCTCTACCTCAAAGAGCTTCTTATCCCATACAATGACTCAACACCTCCATTTAACCAAAGCCCCCTGCCGCCATCCCCGGACCAAACTTTAGACTATGGGAGACCGGGCTTTTCAGGCTGTTGACCCATGTTTGTAAAATACCCTCTGATTTCCTGAAAGTCTTTTAAAAATCAACTTGGGGGTGGCACTCCATCATGCGCATCCCATGGTTTGGCAGAAAAAAGGGGGTGGGGTTCATAGTGCATATAGGAAGTGGTAGCTCAGTGGTCAGGGTGTTGGACTATCAACCACAAAGTTGGGGGTTCGAATACCAGCTCCCCTGAAGTTACCAATGTGGGTTCTTGAGCAAGATCCTCAACCCTCATTGCTCCAGGGTCCTGTATCAACCATGTGTTCTGATCCGATTCTGATCTGAAGTGAAATAACTAAGTGATCATATTTTCAGGTGCATTGATTTCTCCTGATGTCTGTCCAAAACTCGTTCCCCTGACAACACACAAATTTCTCTCCATGCAGTACACTCCTCTACCTTTTACCCTCTGTTTACTCAAAACAGCATTAATAATGCTGCAAATCAGCTGCTTTCTTACAACCCGCAGCATCTCTGTTTTCCTTTGCAGACGTACCAGCGCACTCAGACCTAAAGGCGAACCCCCCCCCCGCCCGTTAATCATTTCGGCCCTCTCGGTGACGTCAGAGTGTTCGCTGAATCTGATTGGTCAGCCCACAGGCATCGCTTCTCGGCGTGTTTAGTCACTTCGTCAGTTCGGCTTCGTTCAGATGAGAAGTTGCGACGGAGCGGACGGTTCACGATGCTGCGCCTGTTAATGGACTCTGTTTTGATTTATAAAAGCGCTGGACTTCAGTTTAGATGTGTTAATGGATATCCGTTTTGGTAAGAGTTTTACTTTACTGTTCGGACGTCGTTTTCAGGAGTGACCGAGCAGGAGGTGACTCTCTCCGGCGTTAGTTCAGCTGAAACTGGCTTTGCGATGTGAACCGCGTTTGTTTGTGACTTTTTGACGGTTAGACGATTAAACGCCAACCAGCCGACAACAGAGAGCCCAGTTAAGTTGAAAGCGTCTTCCGAAAACCAGTAGAACACGCAGTGAAACCAGTAGAACCGGCAGTAACACCAATAACTTTAGCAGCAGCAGTGAAACCAGTAGAACCCACAGTTACACCAGTGGAAACAGGAGTAACAACGGAGTAACAACAGTAGAACCCACAGTAAAACCAGTAGCAGCAGCATTGAAATCAGTAGAACCCACAGCAAAACCAGTAGAATATGCAGTGAAACCAGTAGAACCGCCAGTAACACCAATAGAACCGGCAGTAACACCAGTAGAACACACAGTGGAACCCGTAAAAGTGGCAGTGGAACCAGTAGAAGTGGCAGTTACACCAGTGGACACGGGAGTAGCAACAGTAGAACCCGCAGTAGCACCAGTGGAGGCAGGAGTAAAACCAGTCGAATCCACAGTGAAACCAGTAGAACCCGCAGTAACATCAGTGGAACAGAAGTAAATCAGCAGGAGTAACGCCAGTTGAAGCTGCAGTAAAACCAGTAGAATCCACAGTCACACCAGTGGAAACAGGAGTAACCCCAGTAGAACCCACAGTGAAACCAGTAGAACCAGGAGTAACACCAGTGGAAGCAGCAGTAAAACCAGTAGAACCCACAGTGAAACCAGTAGAACCAGGAGTAACACCAGTGGAAGCAGCAGTAAAACCAGTAGAACCAGGAGTAACACCAGTAGAAGCAGCAGTAAAACCAGTAGAACCCACAGTGAAACCAGTAGAACCAGGAGTAACACCAGTAGAAGCAGCAGTGAAACCAGTAGAAGCAGCTCTCTGGACTGTTAAGACGGCTTCACTGCGCCGCCGGCCCCGGGAGCCGGTCATGGCCGGAGGGAACAGCATGAAGACCCTGGAGGAGCTGACCCTGGATTCTGGATACGGCGCGGGAGATTCGTGCAAGTCTCTCAGTCTGTCGTCCTGCAGGTCGACCTCACAGCCGGCGGTGCACCGCGGGAACTGGTGGTACCTGTCGGGCTCCATGAACAGCTGCGACACGGTGAACACGGTGCTGCCCGAGGACCCGGAGGACATTTTCTCAAAGTGTCCGCGCCTGCCCGAGCTGGAGGACTTCCCCTGGACGGATGAGGACATCGCGGCGGTCCTGTGCAAGGTGACCGGGGAGACACCAAACTTCTCCGGGGAGGCAGTGCACAGACTGTCTGTGCTGATGCGCCGGGCGCTGATCCGGGTGGCCCGGGAGGCACAGCGACTCAGCCTCATGCACTGCCGTTGTACGCGCTTTGAGGTGCAGAGCGCCGTGCGCCTGGTACTGAGCTGGACACTGGCTGAACAGTGCGCCTCTGCCGCTGTCAGGGCCATCAGCATGCACGACATGAGCGCCGGGGAGCGGCTGCGGAAGGCCAAGTCGTCCCGCTGCGGCCTGACACTGTCCGCGGGCCGCTTTTTTCGCTGGATGGTGGACACCCGGGTGTCGGTGCGTGTGCACGAGTATGCGGCGATCTGCCTGTGTGCGTGCATCGAGGCGCTCGTGGAAGAGGTGGGCACGCGCGCACTGCTGGCCGAGCGCCTACACGGTGCGTCTGCGGACGGCCGGATAACCGCCGACACTCTGGAGGGAGCGATAAACAACGACGCCGAGCTGTGGGGGGTCCTGCAGCCATACGAGCACCTCATCTGCGGGAAGAACGCCAACGGTGAGTTTTTATGTTACATTTACGTTTCTTAAAAATGAGTGACAGTGTTGGGAAGCTCGTTCCACCATTTAGTAGTGGTGAACAATTTGGAGTGAGTTAGGACCACGGTGAGTTGGAATCACCAGGCGACATTCATCACTAGAGCGCAGTGAACGAGTCGGAGTGTATTTTGGAAAGATGGATTGAAGGTAGGAGGGGACAGATCCAGAGGTTGTCCTGTAGAGTCGGTGTTTTGTATTGAATGCAGCAGCTAGAGGGAGCCAATGGAGAGAGAGGAGTAATGGTTGAAGGCTGGTTGAACACAAGTCCACCTGCAGAGTTTTGAATCAGCTGTAGAGACCTGATTGTGGAAGTTGGTAGACTGGCTAGCCGAGCACCGAGCCGGAATAGGATGGGGGCTTGGAGCAGCAGCTTAGTGGCCTGTTCTGTTAAGAAAGTTCTGATCTTCCTGAGGGCGGCACTGTGGCTTGGTGGTTAGCATGTTCACCTCTCAGCACTGGGGATTCCCGGTTCGAATCCCGATCTAGGTGGCGTTTCCATGTCCTCCCCGTGTCCACGTGGGTTTTTTTCCGGGTTCTCGGTTTTCTCCCACAATCCAAAAACATGGATTCCAAATAAATTGCTTTAAATCGCCCTGTATAGTGTGTGGGTGTCATTCCTGGGTGTATCTGCCCAGCACCCGAGATATCGAAAATTTACCAATACCAGATAACCAACATTTTGCTCATATCGGCATTTTTGTCTTAAATTTCTTTTAAAAAAGTCTTGTCTTTTTTGTCAGCTGCGTTCACGTTCCTTTAAGAGCCTCCGTGTCAATATGGCTGTCAAGTATTAATGTTGGCCGTATATATTCTTTATTTTTGGGGTATGTGTCATCCATTTATCGTTATCAATATATCGCAATAGTGATTTTAGGCCATATCGTCCCAGCCCTAGATGCCCACCCTACGTGCTCTTAAAGTGCTGTCCAGGTGATAGGCCTTACTGATGGGCCTTACACCCTGCGTCCACCTTCTGTGCAGATGTGCAGCTACAGAATGTGTTCTCTCTCCCCACACGTCCTTCTCTGTAACCATGTCCCTCCCTCAGCACACTGTGGTTAACATGTGTCTGCGGCTCACCGACATCAGTACATACATTTACATTGGACTCACAATAGCACTTTGTTTCCACATCACGCTGCACATGAGTTTCTTTCCAGGCAAAGAAAACAAACCCCAATTTGGAGCAGGTTTGGGGTGGTGGGTTATATAAAGGGGGTGTAGGTGCGAAATCCATCTTAGTCATGAGTTACACTTTGGGGGTAAACATTCAGCACATTCAGTATCATTAAACCATGAGATTTGTAGATTTTAGTGAATATCAGTGCGTCTCTTACATGGTTGTGGGTGTGGGCTGCAAATCGTGCGTATAGTCACATTAGGTTCATTTTACAAACTACACGCAGGGATCGATATGAGTTACTGTGCTCGACACACGGCACTTCATACAGACCCCCCCCCCCCACACCTTTATGTTGATTAATGGGCAGTTGCTTCAGTGTGTTACATAAAGTGCAACTGGACCCTCTAGGAATCAATAATAAAGTCAGGAAGTCTGAAGAAGCATCGTCTTTATACTTACGTTCACTTTTACAGTGTAATAAAACACCCAGCATCCACTTAGAGGCGGGTTAGGTTTTGGGTTTGAGGTCTTTGTATAATTCCTCTAGATGGAGAACATTTCAGGCACTGGGAAGATACACCTACGGCGCCAATCTATCGCTGGGCACACTCCCTCACAAACACAACTATATAGGGGCAATTTAGAGCGGTGAATTTGACCTTGAATCCGCGATTTTGGACTGTGGAAGGAAGCCCACACGGGGAACACATGGAAAGTCCATCCAGATTGGGATTGGAATCCCCAACGCTGAGATGGTAACCACTAGCCACTAAGCCACCGCCCTTTCGCTTTTTTTCCATTTATGACTAGCTGTACTGCGCCCCCTCTGGTTAAATGAAAAACTTGATAACAATGTGAGAGTTGAAAGGCAGTTGTTTGTGAATGAGTGACTGCTTTGGAGTTTATATATTTAAAATAGCCATTACCCATTCTACGCCCGGGTGGCGCGAAGTTTTACAGCACGTTTTATTGAAGTCACTCGCTGATTCGCTTATTTGGAAAAATACGTTTATTTGATTCCGTCTTCATTTATGTTTTCGGGAAGCAAAGCGGGGCTGCGGGATCGGAGCATGGCTTTCGGCATTAGCCATTATTGGGCGATATACCGGAAATTTACAGATACTGAAATTTACGACGATAACCGACATCAATCTGCTCGTATCCTAAATTTTTTTTTTAAGAAAAGTTGTTTTATTTTTTTTGACGGCTACGTTCATGTTCCTTTAAGAGGCTGCGCTCCATGCTCTCTGTAGGGGGAAGTATTTATGTTGGCCCTATACATTCTGTATTTTTGGGGTATGTGTGTATTAAAATTATGGTCTATTTATGGTTATCGAGGTGAACTTCTCAATATATCGCAATAGTGATTGTAGGCCGTATCGTCCCAGCCCTACTATACTTGCTTCTCAATCCCCGCACCCTAATCTACCCATGTGCCCAATTGCTATACATCAAGTGCCTGGTGTCTTTCCCTCCGCTATACCCACGCACCCGTCGCGATACGCCAAGCACCTGACTTCCTCTCCTCTGTTGTACCGGTGTGGCAGTCGCTGTAGAGATAACACACACTTGTATGTACACACAAAACAAGTATATAAAAACGCATTGTGTCGAAAATTTTAAGGCAATCGGTGAAGAACTTTAGATTTAAGATCTTGAACAAACATTTTTGTTTATTCATACAGATTTTGAAGGTTATTTTTCCAGGCCATATAGAAAGAATTCAGTGTAATGGAGCGCCTCCTTCCCATTTTTCACTTTCTCCTCATTAGAAAAGCTCCTCTCTCATGTATCAGGCTTGTACCACCACACATCTGGAAGTGTTTAAAACGGAACCAATGTTTCTCCTCCCCGACTTCGGCGCCGCCTCCTTTCTGTTTACTTAAGCGTCCGTTTTTCTGCTCATTTAACTTAAAGCCGTCATTTTAATGTGGCAGGAAATGCGCCAGTTCAATCTGCAGTATAGAGACACAAGCTTTTGTTTTCTCTCTGGTGGAGACTAAAGAATTATATCGCACCTTTATGCGGTCAGTCTTATTTGTTATAGAAACTAGATTTTTCAATCACGGTCAAATCTCCAAAACTCAAATCTGAGCCGAGAGACAAAGACCGTCGGAGTTGAACTCTGTCCCTTTCCATCAGGGCCAATGCCTGGGAATGTCTGGCAGATCTCGAGCTCAGTGGCTTTGACTGAAGGAAAAACCCAGGCACTAAAAATACAGCCCTCGGTTCTGCCTCAGCACGACTGTGTGAGATTTTCGGTGCACTTGTGTCCTGGACCCAGGCAAGCATTTTTTTTTTTAAATATAGCTGTGGATCTGAGATGGCAGAGACACCGAAAACACCGTCTCGCGTGGTCAGTGGCACTGTTTACATACTTTCTGTCCAAGCCAGTGTCCCAGCTGTGTAAGCTTCGCAGGCCACTAATGGCCGTGGAGCTGAAATAACACTGAAAAGTGAGATAGATGCTCGTTATATTAGACTTTATGTTGTGATCGCTCAATTTCAAAGCACGTGAGGTGAGACTGAATCACCGTGTCTTATGCTTTGTGTGTAAAAGTGCATCTTTGTTTATCTCAATTCCGAGTTCTTATCTCATTGGCATCCGTCCATTCAGAAGCTGGATGGCATATCTGAAGAATGGCACGTACAGATTGTCTGTGGATACATGGTGCATGTCTGAACAAAAACAAAAATACACAGTTTGGACAGTTTGTTTCAGAACTCCATCTTTATTTTTGAACCATTATATGATAAACGTGAATTTAAAGTGATAGTGATCTATTTGCCTGCAGAGGAATTTCTTATTCACATTTAACCCATTAGTGCAAAGGAACACACACACACACACACACACACACGTGCCCGGATCGGTGGGCAACCCTGTATAGGGCGCCCGGGGAACAATTGGGGTTAGGTGTCCAGCCCAAGGGCACTCCAGCTGTAGAACTTGGTGGAACCGAGAATCGAACCTGAACCTGAACGCAAGGCTGGTTCCTACGGCTCCCCCTGGAAAACTTGGTGTGTTTATCAGTAATAAATGGAAATCTAATTAAAAATTCCAACACAAGCATCTGGATCTTAGGTTACAGATCCCAGGTTGTCGCCATAACAACCAGAACTCTTGACAGGAAGTGAGAGCCTGGATGGAAAGATGGCCAGCTTTGACATTCTGAATGTCTCATTTATTTCTGACCTAAAGGGAAAGTTTACAGAATGAAATAAGAAACTACAGTCAAGTGTAGCCTTAAACAGTTAAACTGATCGATCTAAACATGTTGCCGTTTACAGTTCTAAGCCACAAATGCAGAAAGCCCCGAGCACAGCGCTGCTAGCCCTTTAAGCCCCCGAATAATCCATATGTCTGAGTGACTTTTGTTGCATTTGCTTACAAAGTGATGATGTTCCTAAAGACAAATGTATCTGAATAAATGTTTAATGAAGTCAGATGCACATCGATACAGAGACGGTCTACGCAGAGGACTCTTAATGCCGCTCTGCTTCTCTTTAATAACACGCCCTAGATGTGCATGTAGTGCCAGGACAGAATGCCAAATAGCCAAAAGCTTTGCCTCAAACGACTCCACAACATTCCAGAGTCCTGTTTCGTTTTGAGGATCAGTTAAACAGTTAAACAGGTTTTGAGTTCGGTGCTTGTTTGTAGACGGGCTGTTGACTGATTGAATTGAGAGAGGTGTCCTGTGTCTGTTTGTCTTATTTATTTTCAATGACCCTCCTAATTAGGGTCACACAGAATGTCGAAGGTTATCCAAGGTCTCCTCGGGTAAAAACTGGTCATCAGTTCTGAGGTGTAGTATGTAAGAGGGGTGTATACAAGTTTAACATGGGAGGTGGTGTATATAAGGTTTAACATAGGGGGGTGTAGTATAGGAGGTGTAGTAAATGATGGTGTGGTATAGGAGGTGTAATATATACGGTTTATCATAGGACGAGTAGTATGGGGGATGTAGTATATACGGTTCATCAAAGAAGCTGTAGTATTGGGGGTGTAGTGTGTGTGTGTGTGTGTATGTATATATATACAGTTCATCATTGGGGGTATAGAATATATGGTTCATCATTGGAGGTGTAGTTTATAAGGTTATAGTATAGGAGGTGCAGTAAATGAGGGTGTGGTATAGAAGGTGTAGTGTATATACGGTTCATCATGGGAGGTGTAGTGTATGAGGTGTGTGGTATAGAAGGTGTAGTGTATATTAGTGTAGTTAAAATATTTGCATTAACATGAAATTAAAATGAGTGTTGATCGGCGGCGGTGGTAAATGTAAAGCTTCTATGTTAACTTAACCTTTATGAAAACAGTTCTTCTTTCTGCGTTTAACCCTTTATTATCGAGGCGTCGCCACGGTGATGAACTCACGTCAGACGCGGCCAGGTATTTTATTCTACTTTCAAAATATTTTCAGCGAAAAGACATTTATTTGATCTCTTTAAAAATCTCAGTTCAGTCTTGTCCGTACAGTCCAAAGCTAAATCTACATATATAATCCGTTCCTCGTGTTTTATGTGAAACTTGTCAGAACACAACATCACGGCACGAGAACGGTCAAAAAAAAAGTCTGCCGACCAAAAGATGAACCACATGAAGACTAAACGGTCTGCCCACAGCGGGCCAAACGAATGACGCAAAACTGCGGCCCTGCTGTTTCTGCGATGGAACTCGAAGTGTTGCGTTCTCACATTCTAAACCGTTTAAAACAATGACTTGTCTGTAACATCTGCCAGATGTGTACGGTGCAGTTCAGCCGTGGAGGATCTGTTCTGTCATTGTAGATGGACTACAGGTTCTCCCCTTTTCCTCCCTCACTCTGAAGAAAGCTGCTGATCTCACGACTGCCGTGTTACCATCACACACATCACTCACATCACTCGCTCTCTTTGTAATCCCTCCAACTGTATAAAGTACCCAGACCTCCATTAAGCCACCTGTTGCATTCGTAGAATCATCAGAGAGGTCAGACTCAGGCTTAAAGTTCACCTCTGACCCTGTAAAGAGGGTCATACGGTATTCCATCAAAATCAGACTTCCTCCTAAACGTGGGTTTGCGCTTGACTTTTGTAATTGTGTGCGATCAGATCACATAATCACTGCACCTGCTGCTCTTTAGAGCTGTGCGTTTGGACATGGGGTCTTGATATAACACAAGCCCCTCTGCAGCTAAAGGCTGCAATTATGCCGTGTACTTAAGCTGGAATGCACATGTGGCAGCGGCATGTGCTCTGCATTAACACGGTCAGGATGGATATTCTAAGAGCTCAGAGATAAGCCGCCTTGTGTGCTTTCACTTTAAGGAAATGGTACTTGATGGTTTATCCTGTCATTAAAATGTTCCTTGTTTTTTAAATCGAACGACTGTTTTGGTTCCTCATACAGATCCAGTTCATTGTTCGTCAGCCCCTTTCCACCTAAAGGCGGTATAGCACATTGTTTTCACGCTGCACGGTTAATGGGATTCGTGACTCTTCGACGTCTTTGTGAAAAACGTTGTTTGAGAGCTGGATCACCTGACCGCTCTGTGTGTTCGGCATGAGATTCATTCATTCACGAGCTTCCACTCATTTCTTAATAAGGGTCTCAGGGGGGTGGGGTTTTCAGGAAGCATCTTTGAGTTTCAGCATCACTTTTCTTTTTTTTTTTAGTTATTTTTTTTGCTACAATCTTTTCAGCTGTTAAAGGATGCTTCCGTTTTGGAGGCATGATCCCCCGGCTGGTGTAGAGGGGTGAAGCTGCCCCGCGTCATCCCCAAGGTGCTTGGCATGTGTTATCTCTATAACGATTGGCGTGTGGGTAGAGTGGAGGGGATGACGCATGGTGTGTGATCTTTATAGTGATTGCCACGTGGGTAGATTGAAGGGGATAATGTGGGGCACTTGGCGTGTGATCGCTATAGCGATTGGCACATGGGTAGAGTGGAGGGGATGATGTGGGGTGCTTGGCGTCTGATCTCTGTAGTGATTGGCACGTGTGGGTAGAGTGACGGGGATGACGCTTGGTGTGAGATCTCTATAGCGATTGGCGTGCGGGTTGAGTGGAGCGGATTACACGGGGTGCTTGGTGTGGGATCTCTATAGCGATTGGCCTGTGGGTTGAGTGGAGGGGATGACGCATGGCGTGTGATCTCTATAGCGATTGGCGTGTGGGTAGAGTGGGGGGGATGATGCGGGGCGCTTGGCGTAAGATCTCTAGAGTGATTGGCGTGTGGGTAGAGTGGAGGAGATCTTTGTGCTGTGCGAGTCGCACCACTTGCTCTAAAATTTCTGTCACCGGCATGATGCGTTTCTCACGAATGTCGCCTCGATGATATTGCATCACAATTAATTACAACACAATTAATCGCCCCATCCCCAGTCTCTCTAACAGCGCTATAGATGATGGCCGGCTGTAACTCAGACCTAAAGACTCATTCAGTGAATTAAAATGTAATTTGGTTATACATTCTGACATGCCGCCTAGACGTAGGTTACAGCACTTGGTTCTGGGAGTTGATTTTGTTGCGAAAAAGGGAAAGAGGTGCAGGAAGTGTTCCAGACTGTAGTCAAATATAAGCTGGTAAAGAAAACAGCTCAAGCTTTTTTTTACATAAATGTCCCCCTGGTTTAACAAGAAGAAGAGAGAAGCCCCTCTTTGATTTGTAATAAAACGCTGGAGAAATTGCAAGAATATAAAATAAAAGTAAAAGTTTGTCCTAAAGTTTAGAAAAAGCCAGCGGTCTGAATGTTTATGACCTCAATGCAAACCAGCTGTTTGATGAGGATTTGGTCATTTTTGTGTTTTGTCTCTTTGTGTTTTGTCTGTGACGTCCCGTTGTGTGGTGACTGTACTTACATCTAGTTTCACAGTAATTACCACAAGTTTAAATGTTAATGTACATTGATCGTAAAGTGAGAGGGAGAGAGAGCTTTGATGTTTTCTCATACTTTTATGGAGGCTACATTTCTAAAGTGCAAAAATCATGGCCACATTTCCACACACACCCTTTGAAAAGCACTTTGTGTGAACGTAGCAGAAGCTTTTCATCCCGTCTTTTTTCAGTATCATCTGCGCACCGAGGCAAAGTGTTCAAAACACGAACAAAAGATCTGCTAATTCAGTGCATTTTTGCTTTTATACAATAAAATATATCTTGTGCGTTATAGAGCCATAGACTCGTATAAACCAGCATGGTGTTTATATATCTGACCAGGTTGTGAAGGAGCACAGAGTGAAAAACATGAGCCTGAGGGTGGAAAACATTTATTCATTATCTTTAATCCTTGTGGTGGGGTTCCCCATGCCCTTCCGGGGAGAACGCCTTGGGAGCTGGGCAGATACAACCAGGACAGAGTGGCACATACACAATCTATCGCTAGGCACATACTATATGGGGCAATTTAGAGCATTCAATTCACCTTAAATCCATGTTTTTTGGACTGTGGGAGGAAACCAGAGGACACCAGGAGAACATGGATCCCCCAGCACTGTTCTAAAGCCTTTATGAGGTTCCAGAAAAGACCAACCGATCTTATCTAAATTGTTCTCCTTTGTGTAAAAGTGAAAAACGTGTAATTTACCTGAGAAAGAAGTAATAATTGTTGTTCTCCATCACACTGTAGGAGTAGCAGGGGAAGTACCCGAGTCCGGTGACGTTGAAGTGAGACCCAGCGGGCACCTCCAGCATGCTGCCCCACGCCTGGTCGCACAGCAGCTGGATCTCGGCGGTGAAGAAGAGGGCGCTGTCGCTGTGCCACGGCAGGTAGTTCAGCGCGGCGGCTCCGTGCGCGTCCTCGTGGACCGCCAGCACGCGGGCGAACACGATGATCTCCGCCAGCTCGGCCCTGCACGCTTCGGTTTGGGGTCGCCAGTCCTGTGCCAGCTGGCATCCCTGCGCCCTGCACAAGTCCCCCACCAGCAGTGCCAGCAACGCCGCTACGGGCGCAAGCATCCCGAACCGGTCCTCCTCTCACCGCGCGCCTGGATCCAAAAACGCGCACTGTCCAAACTCCAGCTGAGACCTGCGACCTTTTAAAGGGTTAATCCTCTACACGCCCGATCCATACATCCATATACAGTGCAGTGTATAAGTTCGGGCTGTTGGAGGGTAAAGGCTCGGACCGTAATCCTGATTCCAACTACTGACTGTCCGCAGCGCGCACTCTGCACATTGCGCACTGGACCACCCTTATTCCAGTTTCAAACCCACCCTAATTCTCCAGCATATATAACTTGGATCACACTGGGAACTGTTTCCTGTACAGTATAAATCATGATCCGAACCTGGACACATCTGTCCGACACTGAAAATGAGATTTTCTTTAATGCGCTTTTGCGCACGGTTAATAAAACCAAAAACGACTCTAAAAAGCAAAGCTAGAATACATACTTATGAAGTTGTCACAATGGTCTTTGAGTTTTTAACCAGAACCAGCAAACTTTAAATCTATACCTCTCCAAGTTGTGTGTGTTTTTTTTTTTTTTAAGTAATACAGTGGACATGGTCCGAGAGGTGGACAATCAAATCCACCCTCCTGATTCTGATTATAAAAACCCAGGGTATGTATAAATATTCACAGCAATATGAATAGAATTGAAGCGTAAAAGCAACGGAAAAGTTACCAGAGGCACTCCCCACAACCTTCAAAGTTCGTTCATAAATCCTCTATGAGGGTCGCGGGGGTTTCCATGCCCATCTAGAGGAGAAAGTCTCAGGCGCTTGGCAAATACACCCAGGATGCCAATCTATCGTTGGGCATACACTCATTTACACAGACAATATGGGGCAATTAAGAGCATTCAGTTTACCTGAATCCATGATTTTGGACTGTGGGAGGAAACCAGATTCCAGAGGAAACACATGTGGACATGGGGAGGACATGGAAACTCCACGCGGATCAGGATTCGAACCGGGAACACCCAGTGCCATCGTGCCGGCCTGATATATAAATTTTTACATTCATCCATCCATCCATTATCTTCTACTTATTCCTCTACTAGGGTTGCAGTGGGGTTCCCCATGCCCATCCAGGGGAGAACATCTTGGCAGATACACAGAGGACAGGGCGCCAATCCATCGCTGGGCACACACTCACACATCCACATACACAAACACACTATACAGGGCAATTTAGAACAGTCAATTTACCTTGAATCCATGTTTTTGGACTGTGGGAGGAAACCAGAGTACCAAGAGGAAACCCATGTGGACACGGGAAGGACATGGAAACTCCACGCAGATCGGGATTTGAACCGGGAATCCACATAAAAAAAAAAAATCCCCTTCTTTGCTTTAAAATTATTTTGTTTTTTTTTCGCTGTTGCCACAGAGACCTACAAAACTTAAGAAAAAAAAGAAAATTGAATTAAGAATTTACTATAGAAAAAAACAATTGCTCATTTCGGCGGCACAGTGGTTAGCATGTTCTCCTCTCAGCGCTGGAGATTCCTGAATTGAATACTAATCTGGATGGACTTTCCATGTCCTCTCTGTGTCCACGTGGGTTTCCTTCGGTTTCCTCTCACATTCCAAAAACATGGGTTCAGGGTAAATTGAATGCTCTAAATTTCCCCGTATAGTCTGTGTCTGTGCCTGCATATGTGTGTAGGTGAATGTGTGCCCAGCGATAGATTGGTGCCCTGTCCTGGGTATATTTGCCCACTGGATGGGCAAGAGAACCGCCCCCCCCC
>JAOUQT010176501.1:0-18212 GCA_025769995.1 Xyliphius kryptos
TACAAGTTACAAGTTACAAGTTACAAGTTACAAGTTACAAGTTACAAGTTACAAGTTACAAGTTACAAGTTACAAGTAAAAAAAAACCAAATAAAAGTGATTTCTACTCTGGTTGTGGTTTACTTACAAAAGCAACATGCAAGCACACATTATAAACCACGCATGGTACAAACACAATCATGCCACGGTGCACTACGTACCACTAAGAATAAATGAAATATCCAAAGACATCCCATACAAAAGGCTTGCGGTCAGGGGATGTGTTGTTGTAACATACCAGCATTCGACAGAAATCCAATCATTTCAAAAAACTTCTTTCAAGCCACCCAACATGTTGCTTCACAATTCCAATCCTTTTACGGCCATGTTGACCTCTCCAAAAGAAATGCTGCACTGGCAAACCACACATCCAGACCGCTGCAACTCCATCTGCCCCGTGACGTCGTCGTGACGACAACAAAAAAAAAGCATCTCGCCCGCCAACCGTGATAACACTGGCGTACATCACACATACTCCCTGCCGGGCCGGGCCGGGCCCCGCCCTTCACGACACCTTTCACGGGAACCGCTCCGGATCGTCCGTTCCCGATCGTCCGACGCCACCTCCGCTCCCAAGGGTCATGTGGTCACCCCCCACCGATCCAGGCTCAGAGTCGGTCGACGACAAACTCGCAACACATCCGGCAGGACCTGAAAATAGAAACGGAGATAAACACTGACCTTTTGGGTTCCACACAACAGTAACATGTATGGGTGTCTGATCGGAACACCAAAATGTCAAGATGCGTTTTAGGCCAAGAGCGACAACAAACGCAGAAGCCCGTTCGAACGTCGATCGATCGATCGATCGATCGATCGAATTCACAATTTCACGACCAGAGACGGGGACACCGCACTGTGACTGAGTCACCGTCTCAGGCCCATCACCACGACTGAGAGGACACCAGTGGACTTGGATTACCTATATAATGAATAACACTTACCGGTGACCTTTTTTCAGCCGAGTGGACCCTGAAGAGCACGCAGGAGCCTTCCTTTAGACCACCTGGTAAAGCCCACTCCTCGCAATCCATCACACTAAAAGGGGAGACAACTGAAATGGTTAACCATGTACATGTGACTGTGTATCGTATGTTCCACGTACACTGTAAGACCGGATAAGTTGAGTTTACTTCAAAAATTTCACTCATGTATGATGAAAACTTGACTGTATTTCACTTAAACATTTCAGTACACCACAATTACAATTACAAGTTCAATCAACTTCGAATGTTTTGTAATATTCATTTCTTTTCTGTATTGTTAACGTCTTTTGACATTTCATATACTTCATATTTGAAGTTCGGTATAATCAGTCCTAAGTTCATTTACATTGAAATGTTGTGTCATCTCCATTTCTTTGGATATTAAATATACTTCAGTATAATCATTTTCAAGTTCAAAATTCATTTCTTTGTATCATTATAACTCCAAACTACATTCTGTCAAAAATGAACCTTTTAATAGCCATACACCACTTCAATGCCACAAACATGTAATACAGTCATCGAAGGTTTAACATTAGAACGGAATTACTAGTCTTTGTTAATCTACTCATTTTGTTTACAAATACACAAATCTTTGTAAACTTTATGATACATATTGCATTTGTAACACTTCACATTGCATTGTCACAAATCCTCTCATCTTAGCTGCATGAACAATACAGGTGAGTATTATCAGCGTAGCAACTTTAGAAAAATCCCTGAAATGTACGTCAACCGCTTACAAATAGCCCCGAGATGTAAAAACAACTCTAGAGCTCACGAAAAATGTTGCATGACATTGTAGAAAACATTTGTTTGTGTCTTTCGTATACTTACCATATTCCAGGTGCAGAGCGTACATCAGTCCAAAAACCACACGGAAAGCCTGAGGAAGGTTGGCCAGGTCATCTATCACAACATTCCCTTCCAAGTTGATCCCGACTCTGACCGGGCTCTGCTGAGGATTGTCTTCGTCGATGCAGACAATCCCCACTGCAGTTTGCCTGTACAAGTCCTTGTCAGCTGGATCCTGGCAGAGGAAAAATTATTATACCCCAAATCTCGAAACTGAACAAAACTAAAGCATCCAATTAACCTTTTCCTGATGCATCTCAGTAATCCAGGTTGAAAAAAAACAGATATACTTTTTAAGTAACTCGCTGCTCAAGGCCGTTACAGTATGTCTTCAACAACTTCTGCTGACACACACACACCGAAGAAAAAAAAACAAATCATCAGTTAAGTCTCTTGAAAATCTACATTTCCGTTTTCCATGACAATCAAATACGAAACCTTGCTTCAAATCATGCCTCCTGCCAAACTTGCTGATATTTCAACACGCATTTCACGTACAGAGCAGCACAACACCGACACGGGCCACGTCGGCAACGACAACCGATGCCGAGTTGTCGTGGTAGTTTCATCAGCTGCCACTGAGCGCAGCTTCTTGAAAAGCGTAGGTTTTTTTTCTCAAATACATACAGAGAAACTATTATTTCTTATGGAACACATTCTAAAAACTTCACTACTGATTATTCAGATCTAAATTTAAATGTTCCACAACTTGCAAGTACAAAAGACAGGACCAAATAAATGGAAGGGACAAAAAATGGCACTAAAGATAAGAGGGACATGACAGAAAATTCAGCACGCACAGAGTGGAGAAAATCACAGAGGATGATCTGAAAACCTATACATTACAAAAAAAGGGCATATTAAAACACAGAGAAACAAGTCCAAACACCACAGAGATGACAATAAGCAACCAAGAAACAAGTAATATGAAGCAAATAAAAAAATAGCAACAAAAGAGAAAATGATTTGGGCAAGAAAAAGAAACAAAAGATCAAGATAAAGACACAATCTACTAATCTTTGTAGGAAGATACAAAGTACTCTGAAGTAAAAAACAAATATTACCTTTGCCTGACATAAAAGTGCTGCCAAAAGCTGGCCAGTAAGGCCCCTCTTCTTCCTAAACAGTTCCATCAAGCTGGGAGAGAAACAGTCAAGTGCATCAAAGAACTTGTCTTTGAGATTTTCCCCCACCACTCTGCTGAACTCCTGAAAAACCTGAAATATAGGAAACAATGGATAAGTTTATGAAAAATGACCAATTACCCCCAATACCACTGTACATGATTTTAATGAAACAATTTAATACAATTCTTTAAACCAATATGATTAAATGAAAATTACATGCAAAATATGCTGGAAAAAATGGTGCAGGGGCCAACATTTATACAAACCTGGCTTTCGGTGAAAAGAGCTGGCCAACGCTGTACCATCTGGCTTACTGCAGGCTTGTCTTTGACAACTTCTTTTCTACGAAGTGCAAATGTCACATCCATTTCTCTCTTTACAGTGGATACATTTGGCTTTTTTTTCATCATTTCATTGACCAAAACCTGACGGGATTCTTCCAGGTTGTGGTCATCCATTCCTTCTGGATAATCAGGTAGGAAATTTATTTCCCCCTTCTTTGGCTTCTTAATGGCTTTGTTGGGAGGGTCGCCACTTGTGGAATACCTTCCACGTTTACCACCATTCACAGACACATCAAGTCGGCCCAGCTGGCGCATTTTGGTTCTATAGTTTCCCATTTTGAACTTGAGACTATTTTTCCATGCATCGTATCCACTAGATGACCCTTGTTCTTTAAGGCATGGGTGTGCTTGTATTAAGGCTTTTGCAACAGCTTCAAACTCTTCCTTTGCTGGGTAAGCTTTGAATGAATATATGGTTTCTGCCAATTTCTCAAGGATATCATGTTTCAGCTCTTTTGTAACCTTGAGACAGACTTTATCCCTGAAATACAGTAGATTACCTTGGCGAAGTCTATACTCGACATCTACTGGAAATTTGGGAATTTCAAATTTTTCTGGCCACTGAGAACTTCTTTCAGAAGAGACAGACAAGATCTCCGTGTCTGCCAGGCTGACTGAGCTGCTAGACAGGTCAAGGTGTGTAGTGACAGGGACAAGCTCAATCGTTGAAATTAATTTGATGGTTGGTTTCTCGGGAAGCTCTGAGAGATGAGTGAGGTTACAAAATTGATTATTAAATTCTGGATCTTGGTATTGTAGGGAGAAGCTGTAGTTTGTTTGGAGACGGTCTTTAAGGCAGTCAAGCAAATCTTCAAGTGTGTCCGGTCTTGTTTCCATGGTCATCTTTCTAATATCTCCCTCAGTGACTATAATCCTTGTGGTAAACTTCTGCTGCACAGCCATCTGGAGGAAAATGGACAGGTATTTAGCAAATAATAAAATGCCTCAGTGTCACCATAAGTTCTCCTTGAACCCTGTACACTGACAATGGAAAGACATCATTTAACCCTGAAATCCTCAACACACACTTACAGGTGACATCACACTGAAGTTTGTATGATCGTAAATGTTCACAGTACCATGCTGTCATTTTATTGCAGACAAACACAATCTCTGCATTAGCTGCAATGATCTTTTCAATCTGGGCAAACTCTGGGAGACCCGAGCAAGAACCGGCAGAAAGTATCATGCCTTGACGGTAATTGATTCCATCTACACATACAGATGATGCAACAAGCACTGAAGTTACAGTTGCTATGTTTAGCATAATTGCTCTCTGAACAGTTAAAGGAAAAGAATCAAGCAAAACAGGGGTAACCTTTGTCATTTCAACAGCTGGTCTAAAGAAGGAGTTACAGTCAAGATGGTAACTGACTGCTTTCTGGTGCTTGGTTGCAAGTGTCATGGTAACATTTTTGAAATTCTGAGTAGTACGTACTGCCCTTTTAAAGAAGCTATGTTTGCCCTCAAAGCGCATTGTCCAAACCTCAGACAAGGGCCCAAACTTCCGTATAAGTTGAGGATAATGTTCCAAATAGTGATGCTTGGGCCTTAAACGGAACTCTGGAAATGTGGACTGTAGCAGGCTCCTGTGCTCTGATATCTTGCAGTTAAGAAAGTTCAGTGTTTCTTCTGTATGCCTTGGTGCTACAACAAGCTCAACAATCTCCTTAAGAAGCATGAGAGTTTCCCAAGTGTTGTCTCCTTCAGGGATATAGTGGCCAATAAGAAATGGAAGGAGCCTTATTAGACACCAGTTCTCATGAGCATTGCCACCAATTGTTCCTTTGGCTGAAAACCCCTTACCAATAACCTGAGGTTTGTCTGTTTTGTCAGCAAATGTGTAGTTAAAAGACTTAATGGCTTCATTGAGCATACCTAAAGTGAAATACTTCTTGCTGATCAGATCTGTGAGACAAAGGCATAACTCAACGGGAACAATGCCCTCCAACATATCATGCATGATGTCAGGAGGGTACCCAGTGACCACATGGAAGTGTTCCAGACTCTCAGTTAAAGGGCATGCTTCTTTCACGCCATAAATCCGACTTAATCCCGGATCTTTTTTCACCTCTTGTACCTGAATATCATGGGACTCCTGTTCTCGAGCCTGAAAGAAGCCAGAACATACCTCTTGTTGTTGAGCGTCACCACTGCTTACCAAGCAGAATCTGCAGAATTTGTCAACAGCAAAGCTTTCCTGAAAGCCTGCAAGAGAGTGGGCACCAAGATTATCAGCTGCAACAAACAAAACTGTTCCTTTAACACTTGCCCCTAGTTTCTCCAAGTAAACACCACTTTGTTCTAATAATTTTAGATCATAAATCAGAGGCTGGAGAATTTTTGAGTAGCCACACTCTTTGACTGTGGAGGTGTAGCATAGTAGAGCAAGCTGGATTGAGTTTAGGGTTGACCTATATTTTGCAGGAATGTTGACAATAACCCAGTATACTGCACACATTTTGTGTTTCAGTTTTGATGTTCCAAGAGGATTGGCTATTTCAAAGTCATCAATATAAAGGCCAAGGGCGATTGTGAATTCATCTCTTGCAAGAAGTAAATTTTGTTTAAAGTACTGCCCATCTGCACAAGATCTGTACTCCTGTGGGACACTGACTTTTGCCGACATGGCCTTGTCTAAAACGTCATTTTTGTTAAGCAACTTCTGTAACATGGGAACAATGGGAACATATGCAAGAGGTTTTTTACCCTTTTCCACAACATATTCAATGGGGTTTACCAGTGGAAACACTTTGCGTACATATGCAGCTCTCTTTTTGGCAGTTCCTAAAGGCCCATCTTTATCACAGCATGTCATTACGTTACTTTTTGACACTGCACTAATAACCTCTTTCACAAACATTTCATCTGTGTCAAAACAATATTTCCGTAGTACAGTCATGATCCTCTTTTGCAGAAGAGGTTGTGACAGCTTATTGAGCTGACAGAGTTGCTGGATCACTTCCTGCACAGCACTTTCTGATATGTTTAGAACAGACTGCATCTTTAACAGTAGAGATGCTAAATTGTGCTCAAGCTGCATTTCTAGATCATGAAAATCATCGTCACTGGTTACTTCATTCATGTCCTCCAAGTCCTCTGCATGATCAGCATCAGAAATTTGTTCTTGTGCAGCCCCCTTGTCATTATTTACATCATCATCACCTAGTATTTCAGATTTAAAGCACTTCCAGTTCTGTGCTTTGTGTTCTTTACTCTTATGTGCTTTGAACGTGCTGTAAACACTGCTTCCAAAGTTACATTCTTTGTAAGGACATGCTACTTTGTGGTTTACTTTCAGATGTGCTGAATGTAGATGTGAAAAGAACTCCGTCTCAGTGCATGACTCAGAAAATCCACATGACAAACAGCTAAACTTAACTGGTAAAGTTACACTTGTTTGTTGACCGGGTGTTGTGGTGTGAATGCTGCACAAGTGTACTTTTAAGGCATTTAGTGATTTAAATGTACATAGGCATTCTTCATGCAAGCAAGGAAATGGTTCTATCCTTGCATAACTCCCATGTTTTAATCTGTAATGTTTAAACAAATGTGCTCTCTTTTCACAGCTAAAAAGACAGTATTTACACTTCCAAAGCATGGTGGTTACACTACTTAGTTTTATGCCCAAACGTTTAGATACATGGCAGTGAGACAGAAACTAATAGAAATATTAAGCAATGAATGTTATTTTGTTTTTACTTCCAAACGAATATCGCTCTTTTTTTCTCGCCGTAAAAACTGGCCGTATATATTTGTCTTTTATAACGTTAACTGAGCTGAAACAGCACTTTGATTATACTTGCTGTACAACCGTAACAGTCAAAGTTAACATTCATGCTAAATGCTAAACAGTTCACCGTGCCTGTCTCCGTCCGTGTGCTTTCGAATTCTGAACTGGGTCACCGAGCGGGAGTAGCAGCCAGACCCAAAATGCTCTCTCTCCCCAGCTACCTCAACTAGCTCAACCGGTGGAGCATTCACTCACTTGCTAATTTTCCTTTCACTTGCTAATTCTCCCACTAGCAGCCCCTCGCACTTACAAAATGCCTAGGTAAAATACTGGTGCCTGATCCAAAAAAACATTCAGGGCCTAAAAAAATGGAAGCTAACAAAGTTAATATGCTTCAAATAAAAAAGAATGACTCACATTTACTTCAAGTCTTCATATTTTATCCTGCACTACTGCAACGTGTTGTTAAAAAAATGCTAAAGATGTTATTTTTATTGGCTTTTTCTTTACATATGTTTTTAGGCAAATAAAACATACATGCGCAAGGAAAGATAATGGAAAATATACTCACTTTTCCGGCAAATGGAAGTTGTCCAGCAGCAGAAAATTGGCGGTTGCAAAAAATTGGCGGTTTCTTTTTAGTGATGTGTCGTTCGCGAGCGATTCGGCTCTAAGAGTCGGCTCTTTGAATTGAACGATAGGAACCGGCTCCACAATAGGAGCCGTTTTAGGATTCGATTTTGGGAGCCGTTTGTTTTTCCTTCAGTATCTCTGTCTCTCCTCCTCCCTGTCGTTGCTCCAGTAATCTGCAAATGCCACAGAGCCGACAGTTTTTTCCACTTTGTTTTTTTCCCCTATAATAATGTGGTGGGAAAACACTGAAAAAAGTTTATCTCCACTTTTTTTTGTGTAAATGGCAGGTAATAGTCCGAGCTGTATCGGCAGGTGTTAATACACACACTCACAGCAGTCATGAATCACACACAGCAGAAAGAAGTGCTTACTGTGGTGGGTATTTAATACAGTGACTTCTCCATCTCTAGTAGTTTTAAACTGGTGTTATTCACATGCTCTTTTAATCCTTTATAGTTTTATACTTTAATTTAAAAGCACTGTATTTGATATTTGTATTGTGGCATCTTTTTTGTTATGAAGCTGCTTAAATACTTTTTCGTATTGTGGTGGATGATCGTATTTATAACTGTTTAGTTTATTTTGAGTTATTTATGTGGAAGTGGTGCTATTTTGTGATAATTTAATAATTGGTTATAACGAAAGTTTTATTTATAAAGCATTGTTATGCAGCATTTTTACCCATCACAAGTGCTTGATAATGTGCATAATGAAACAAAATGTTATAAAATTAGGTTTAAGCTATTAATTAATTGATAATGTAAAATATATATATGGGGAGCCAAAAGAGCCGACTCTCTACTGTAAGAAGAGCCGAAAGAGCCGCATCTTTAAAAAGAGCCGAAAATCCCATCACTATTTCTTTTGCAACTGGACGAACAAAGGCGTGGCCAAAACCAAGATTTAAACATTTAAGTCCATTTAACTTAAAATTATCCTCACATGTGAACTTTTGCAACAGATTAGTGGACTTTACTTAAGATATTAAAGTAATGATATAAAACTTAAATAATTTAATTATATTGGAATTAAACAGTTTAAGTCAATACAAATTTCGGGTTAACAGTGTACAGCCACCTGTATCTGAGCCATACATGATACATCTGATTTACATCCGGCAAAGATTTGGTAATGTCACTTACATGCGACTCACCGATGCAAAGATTTCATATAGTGCCCCTATCCACGGGTGAGGGGTGGTGGTCTAAATCAGTATCATTTTGCTATTTGTGTAAGGAGTCGATGTCAAGTCTCATCACTCCACACTTATCAAACCAGCATTTTTCCCCTCCCCCAATGGATTAATACATTATTCTGATTTTTTATGGACCTTGTACCGAAGCGCAAAACAACAATTCTTCCCCAAATCACCCCCACAAAAATGGATGCTTATAGTTTAAAATGCATAGCCTGTTGTTTGGTTTATACATTAATGGAACTCAATAAAACCAACAAAAAGAGCGATTATTTTGTTTCCCGCGACTTTTATCTTCATGTATTGACTTTGCATCATTTTTCTTTTATTTAACATGCAAAGATAAAGGTCTCAAAGATCAGAGTCCACTGCTTTAATTTTGTAACACAGCTCATCTGTGTGAACATGCTTTACATCAACAATATCATAATATGTTCCTTAAGTAAAAAAAAAAATCGCAATTAATGAAGATTCCCCTAAAAATTTTTTAGAATTAATTGCAGTATTAAAGTTACATAAACCAAACGTGGCATTGTTTGTTTTGTATGATGACGCCAGTCCCATAATAACAATTTGAATGATAACCAATAACTATTTTAAACATTTTTTTTCTTTACATCTATCACTTTTTCTGTTGTACCCAAATAATTCCAAAATGCATGTAAGGGTCTGTTCCTGTGGAGAAAGCCTGGAGTGGGAGTGCCCCTCCGCGAGCGTGGGAACGACATGAACTATAAGTCGCACGCGTCAGACGCGTGACAGTTATTCAAATCTCCCTCCCATTATCAGTCCCAGAGCCCAGAACCAACCGAAACTGCCATCTGCTGCTCCAAACAGGACAAAACTGAATTGTTCTCGATGTGAGAGAGTGTTAAACGGGATATGCACACGCCATGTTGGTGCCTTTTGGCGGGAGAATCATCTGTATCATCACAATGTCAGCACAGACAACAAATAAAACCCCCATTTGTTTTATATTTTTAAAATGAGGAAGAGTTTTCAGAACCATAATCACATGAATCAGAATACTTCATTAATCCCCCTGATGGGAGGGGGTGCAGTTGTCACAGTTGCCCCATTTATAGCTTTATATACAAAAGAGCAATACAGAAAAAAATAATAAAATAAAAAGTAATATTAATAATAAGCGCAACTAATGAAATCCTTATGGCTCATAGAGGTGCAGAATAAACACAAAGCCTTTAGCGTTGTAAGCACGGTGCTGATGACGTGGGGAGACAGATTTGGATCTTTGTTCGGGTGTGATGGGAGATGTGGGTCTCGCACATCATGCACAGCAGGTGCCCCCCGCGAGCGCACGTGCCCGTTTACAGTGCCGCTCCACCGCGCACGCGCACTTACACCAGAGTTTATGCCGTATTGGTATATATTATAAGTGATTATAAGCAATTTATTTATTTGCTCGGTTCTGTTTCAGTTTGAAGTCCGTAAGCACGTGATCGGGGAGTTTGGCGTGGACGAACCGAAACTCTGAGCTCAACTCCCAAAACCGCGAGTATGAAACAAGCACCCGCTGTCCAAAATCAGTACCCGACTTCAGAAATTCTCCTTCAATAAAAACGACAAGACAACGCAACGATCTTAAAATAAATGGCGGGGGATTTAGATTGTGATGTCACAGTATTTATGTTCAGATCGCCGGAAATAAAACAAACGAGACAGCAGAGCAAAACTGTTTTATTGTTTTCTTAAAAAACACACAACACACACACACACAAAGAGCAGAAGGAGCTTTATTTCTTTTTATTGTTCATGCACACACACACACACACACACACGCACACACACGCACGCACGCACGCGCGCGCACGCACACACGCACGCCGGAGCTCGCACACATACACACAGACACACAAACACACAACTGCACACAAGCATCAGACAGACAAAAATCTCTCTCTCTCACACACACACACGCACACACAAAGATATACACACTTACACAGACGCAACACACACATGCCCACGCACGCGCGAACTCACACACTGACACACACAAACACACACAAAGACACATATACACACACACACACTCTCTCTCTCTCCCTCTCACACACACAAACGCACGCATACTGACACACACACTGACAGACACATGCACGTATGCACACACGCACGTACTAACCCACAAACGCACGCACACACACATACTTTAAGGAACTGCTTTGTTTCATAAAAACACATCACTTTTTTATTTAAGAATCAATAACTAATTACCACACACACATACATACACACTTACACACAAAACAACAATAAGCTGTACGCAACTACATGAACACATACCAACAAACATTTACACACACCTACATAACACATAAGCTACACACAACTACACACCTACATATCACACAACGTCATACACAACGTCATACGTCATACACACCAGCACACCAGCCCTACTCACAGCTAAACACCAGCAGTACAATAAGCTGCACACATGTCTACATACCACACAACACACATTTACACTTCTATGCACACTTACCCAACACACAATGACACAACAATACATGAAATATACCACTACACACAGCTACACTTCAACAGTATATACCACCACATCACACAAAAATACCCCTACATACAAAACTACACACATCTACACACCTACATTTCTACACACAGCAACACATCAACAGTATATACACCACCAAACACACAAAACTTTACCTATAGATACACAACAACACACATATACAGTCCTACATTTGTACAGTTACACATCAACAGTATATACCACCAAACACACAAAACTACATCTAGATACACAACTACACACATCTACAAAAATACATTTGTACATAACAGTAAATATCACAAATCACACACAACTATACACCCACTCACACAACTACCACACAAAACACACACAACTACACAACATCTACACACCTTCACATTCTGAACTGAATCATGTGTAAGTTCATTTGATGAATCAGTGATTTTGTCGTTTTACTTCATTATAAATGGAATGAACTTTGTCACATTGTGTAATTCAGAAACAATACTACACACTGCAGTTACCTCTCTCAGTCTCTGTGCTTAAGGTGTTCCTGTCCATTGCAGCTGAAAAAAAAAAGGATTAACAATATTAAATATTTTCCAACATTCGTTTAATATACATAAACATTGTAAATGTACAAGGGTTTCAAACACAAAATATAAAAAAACAATAACAACCACCTGTGCTGCGGAACATTATGCTAACATTTTTATTACAGTAAAAAGTAAAAAGTTTGGATACGCCTCTTTTTTGCCCCACTTATTGTCCATGTTCCACTTACTGTAAGGATGGACTTTGTTGTAATTACATACATACAGTACATTCTGTGTTAGTACCCTTTACTCTGTTCTAATGGTCAGGACCCCAAATAAAGCACAGAGCAGGTATTCTTTGGTTGGTGCATTATTCCTATCCCAGCAGTTACTGAGGTGTTTAAGTGAAACTACAGCAGTAAATCATTTTCCCCATGCACCATACACAAAACATGAACCAGGTTTTTTATGTCTTCCTATGTTCGCAGCCCACCAGTCGGGAGCCATGTGTTTTACCTCCAAATTCTTCTGGGCTTTAATTTAACAGACAAATCACTAAATAACACATGGACAAAAGTATTAGAACAATTGAAACACATTCAGATTACACCTACAGGACATCCCGTTCTGAATAAGTTTCTTTTATAGCAGTTCTAACAGCTGCTTCTCCTCTGGGAGAAATTTTGGAGCGATTTCAGAAATTGATGTTGGAAAATTTTGTTCATTCGTCCTGAAAAGCGTATGTGAGATCCGACACGGATGTTGGACGAGAGAACCTGGCTCACAGTCTTTGATTTTGTGTTTGATGAGGTTGAGATAAGCTTGGCTGACACAAAAAGGGGCCTTCCCCAAACTGCTCAGAGCTGGATACATAATTATCCGTAATACACGAATGCGACAAGGAATGGCCTAAATATTTAATTAAGTGATGTGTCCCGATACTTTTGTCCATGTGTACAAGCTCATATAATTCATATGTGCTGTATTAAGCCATATCGATATGCTCTATAACTAAAAATCCAGTTGTTTCATTCGAGTCACAGATTTTTATATAAATCTAGATAAAACGTTACATTAATTTGTTGCAATAAATAAATACATTAAAATTAAGATGAGGATCGTTAAGGTGACTCACCTCCAGGCTGCAGGCTCCCCCTCACTCTGCATCACGAAGCTCCGTCTTGTGCAGCGACCTTACAGTGAGAAGAGCTCGAGCGCAGCACGCGCTTTGTGGGCGGGGCAGAACCACGCCTTTCCTAACCCTGCGCATCTTGTCGAAATCCACGTGCGTCTGTAACGCACTTGAACAATGGGCCCAATTTGTTTAACTTCATATATGAAGTATATGTCTGCAATATAAATATAAAAAAATACGCAAGTAAAGACAAAAGTGCTTGACACACCCCATCATCACACACTTATATGAATTCAAGCATCTTGCAATGCTTCCAACATGGGAACAATTTGAAGAAGTTCCTTTTGTTTTATTTAGTTATTTAGTTATTTAGCAGACGCTTTTATCCAAGGCGACTTACAGGTATCCCAACTTGATTTGGGTCAGAACACAGGGTTGAAACAGGACGCATGATTCCAACTTTTCCAACCATTTTCCAGCATGATTCCAACTTTGTGGGAACAATTTGGGAAAGACCCCTGGATGGGCATGCGGAACCCCATCGCGACCCTTGGGGTTCAGGTCCGCAAAGAGCCCTGAACTCAAACCCATCAAACATCTTTGGAAACTCAAACTAGATTTGATTGTGAAGTCCAGCATCAACGTCTAATTTCACAAATGCTCTTCTAAACACAAGAACAAAAACGACCATAGAGACACGGCAAAAACAAACCAGGGATGTTCCCCATGCCCATCCAGGGGAGAACATTTTGGGTGCTGGGCAAATAACCAGGACAGGGCCCACTCTTGGGGGACACTCACTCACACACACACTTCCACGCTCAGACACACAGAATATATGGGGCAGTTTAGAGCAGTCAATTTACCTTGAATCCATGTTTTTGGAATGTCGGCAGAACATGGAAACTCCACCTATTGGGATTTATAGCGGGAACCCTTAGCGCTGAAAAGCGAACGTGTTAACCACTAAACCCCCACGCCGCCCTGTAACATAATATAATGTGATAGGGCAGCATGGTGGCTTAGTGGTTAGCATGCTCGCCTCTCAGCGCTGGGGATTCCTGGTTCTAATCTCAATCTGGGTGGAGTTTCCATGTTCTCCCATGTCCGCTTGGGTTTCCCCCTCCAGTTTCCTCCCATAGTCCAAAAAACATGGATTACAAGTCAATTGAATGTTTTAAATTGCCCTGTATAGTATGTCTGTGGCTGTGTGAGTGAGTGTGAACCCAGCGATGGACTGGGGCCCTGTCCTGGGTGTATCTGCCCAGTGCCCAAGACGTTCTTCCCTGGTTGGGCATGCGGACCCCCCCCCACGACCCTCGTAATAAGTGGAAGATAATGAATAACGGAATGCATATATTATCTAATAATAATAATAGTGTCAGGGATTGGACTACATTGTTAGCAGTGGGCTCTTCTATGGTTTTTATTTTATTATTAGCATATTTTAAAGTCCTATTTTTACTATCCCGATTTTACCAATGTTTTCACTTCGTCCCTCTGAAAAGCACGAGTTCGCTGTCTGCTTCGTCTCAGTAATTCATTCTAATTGCAGCGCCATCTGCTCTTTTGTTTGCGCGACTCGTGCCGTCCTCGTGCTGTGAATGTGCCCTCGACAGGGACCCCCGGGACCCCTGAGCCACCAGTTTTCAAAAAACGCGCCGCGGGTTGGGTTGAGTCTCTGAAAGGCTGAGTTCAGATCTGATGGGAAAAGACGGAGAGAAAAGACAGACGAAGCGCTTAAAGCTGAACTGCAGACTGACGCAAACGTCAAGCTTAATGCGGGAATCGGCGCGATTTCATTGGTGGGGAAGATTGTGGCGGTGTACGACGTCACAGAATGCGTATCGGTCTAAAGGGAAAAAACTGTTTGTGCGCAAAGTTAGGCATCACCAGATGTTTAGTTCGCTTGTGTTTTGGCGTGGGGTTTGCGAAATAGAAGCCGAGCTGCGAGAAAAAAAGACTATCATATACTCAAAAGTATGGGGACACCTTTTAGAATTTAAGTGTTTAATGAACTGGGCGCTTACAACTCTGTGGGACAGTTTGGGGAAGGCCATTTTATGTTAGCATGATTGCAAGGTCTAGAAAAACATGCTGGGTGCAGTTTGGTGTGGAAGGACTTGACTGGCGCATGGAAATCCTGACCTAATCAAATACTTACAGATCCTCTTATCTAAGTTAGTGTCCATATGATGGGCCCGCACAAAATCAGCCATGACACAGAACCCCAGGAGCAATAAAGTTTAGGAGCCATTTTTAATAGCCCACTGACAGGATTTTCCACCAAAGACCAACTTTATCGACAAAACTAAACATTTATCGTTTACATTAATCCATAACAGGCTTTACAGCATATACGCTATAAACCTTCTGTGTCCACAATCATTCCAGTTTATGGTCAGTCTCTTCCTTTGGCATGCGCTATTCTTGGTTTTGAAAGGGACATATGGTCCTTGGGAAAAGCCAGGTAAGGTGTATTAATTAACCATAATCAAGTACATTACCGATGGCTCTGCCTTCTTTGCAATGCCATGACGATCCTACCTCACCCACATTTTCAAGTCACTGGTAATTCAGTAGACTTTTGGAGCCCAAGATCAAGCGAAACTGATGGACAGAATCAGAATACTTTTATTATCAATTCCACGGCACGCAATTCCGAGAATCGAAATAGTGTTTCTGCTGGGGGACTGCTGGCCTGCGGGAGATTAGCGTCTTACTGCACGCTGCCCGATCTTTCTTTAGGTATGAAATCCTGTAGCTTACAATACTCTGCAACTGCCTGGTGGCAATTGTTTAATATTTGCACGATCAAGGAATATGGCGCCAAAGAGGAAACCGGTGCAGGACATTGTATTTGACCCCAGTAAAACATAATTTAATACTTGGTGGTAAAACACTTGTTGGCAAGCACAGCAGTCAGATGTTTCTTGTAGTTTTATGTAAGGTTTGCTCACACTTCAGGAGTAATTTTGGCCCACTCCTCTTGGCAGATCATTTCAAATCCATAGGATTTTTAGGCATGCATTTGGAAATGCAAAGCTACAGCCCTCTTCGTAAATTTCCTTTGGGATTGAGGTCACGAGACTGGCTAGGCCATTCCATGACCTTGATATGCGTCTTATGGAGCCACTCCTTTGTTTTCTTGGCTGTATGCTTTGGGTCGTTGTCGTGCTGGAAGACCCATCCACAACCCATTTTCAGGAGGTTGTCACCCAGGATTTTGTGAAACATGGCCCCGTTCAACTTCACATCAATACGGTGAAGTTGACCTGTGCCCTTCAAAAACCCCCAAAACATAATAATTTCACCACTATGCTTGATGGTGGGGGTGGTGTTCTTACGGTCACATCTTCAGACAGCTCTTTAGTCTTGCCAATGGTGGAAATTTTGTAATGTCACTGAGTCTGTTGGCAGATGGCGTTTTATACAGGTGACAATTTGGAACAGGTGTCTCTTATGCCGGTAATGACTTCACTGAGATTAGGGAGTGTCTGTGGTTTGTGGGAGCCAACATTAGCCATGGTTTTTAGGGGATCAAAAACTTATTTCCCTCAATGAAATTCAAATCATTTTAATTTAAATATTATTCAACTTTCTAGATTTTCTTTGTAATATTCCATCTCTCACTGTTAAAATGAAGCTACCATAAAAATTTGTTTAATTATTTGTCAGAGTACAAACTTTGAAAATCAGTTGGGGATCAAATACTAATTTTCTCCACAGTATGTGACTAATATTGGTGCATCCAAATCTCAACCCCCGCAAACCCCCCCCCCCCCCCCCCACACAAGCCATGATTTATATAAGCACATGTCACAAACATACAGCATATCTGCATAATAACAGATGCTCATCACATAGCGTTAGAATCGGCTTGGAGACGCTGTGTTACTTAGGGGTTTGGCTGAATTGAAATCCACTACCTTCTGCTCAGCAGTTTGTCCCTTGATGCACTTAGTAGTTACACACTTACAGGCAGCCACCCCTTTTTATTCCGTTCATTTGTGATCAGGACTCCAATAGAGCTGAATTATTTCAGTGGTCGACGATTCTTAGTACTGCAGTGACACTGACATAGTGGTAGTGTGTTTATTGTGTGTTGAATTGTAACAAGTGGATCAGAAACAGCAGTGCAGCTAAAGTTTAAATCCTGTATCCACTCACTGTACACTCTATTACACACATCCACCTTAAAGCTCTACCTTGTAGATGTATAACCAGAGACAGTATGTCATCTGTTGTTGCACAGTTTGTGTTAGTTATCCGCTAATCCTTCATTAGTGAGCATAGGCTACTGCATACAGTATGCCTGCTGACATGTTTTCACGTTGCATCGATTTAGCTGAGGGGTTTGGTTATATACAGAAGCTGACGTTCTCCCTGGGGATCAGTGTTAAAACTGCTGGCAATGTCTAACTTTTTTTTCCGGGGTAGTCTTAGGCTTGTGGTTAAGGAACTGTTAAGGAGTTCCTGCATGTCCCACCAAGTACAGTAGTATGGCTATAGAGCCCTTGGACAAGGCACCTATCCCCAATTGCTCGTTGGGCACCATATACAGGTCTGCTCATTGCTCACATGTGTACAGTATATTTGTGTGTTTCACCACAGGGTTAAATGTGGAGGACTAATTCTGCTGTGTTTAATTACTGTAGGTACAATAGATCACTTTATCATTTCTATCCCCAATGGATTAAATGGATTACTTTTGTGACGTTTTGAAAACTCTATTGTGGCTGTATGGCTGTTTAATGACATCTAAATACAGGATATAATATTTTCGCACCTTTTCCAAAATTCTGTTTAATAAACGTTGACCTCGGACGCAAAAATGCATCCCAGTAAAATCTACAAGGGGCCTTAAAAATAAGGGAAGTGTAGTTCTACCTTATTATGAATATTAGTTCTCTATACCACCTTTATTTTTAAGGGAACTTGTAGATTTTATTGGGATTTATTACATTCGGGGCGTCACAGTGGCTTAGTAGTAGCACATTTGCCTCTCAGCGCTGGGGATTCCCGGTCCGAATCCCAATCTGGGTGGAGTTTCCATGTTCTCCCCATGTCTGCGTGGGTTTCCTCCGGGTTCTCTGGTTTCCTCC